>JAUBOC010000138.1:4344096-4355989 GCA_032275365.1 Anablepsoides cearensis | reverse complement strand
GTGACGTGTTCGTACGAACCCTTCATACGAACAAAAGTAGGAGAAATTTAGGATAAGAATACGAACATGTTCTTGCATGAGGCCCAATGTTCTTCTATTTGACTCAAATGCATGAACATGTCTGTGAACCCATTTTTAAATTCAGCACCTGCACTGTTGGGCTGTCTGGCTCTTTTGGAATTATGGCATTAGCAGAAACCATCGGCTTGACGCTGGATTAGTCTCTGGGAGGTGTGAACACAAGGTTGCAAAGATGACCCTTCAGCTAATCTTTTAAAGTTATAATTTCACTCCATAAAGCCACAAAAGAATAATTTTTTTAACGTTCATTCTGTACATGATTTTCCTCACTTATATTTCGATTATAAGGTGAAGATAGTTTAATGAAACCACATGATCTCTAACTTCAAACTTATTTTGATTTTCCAAATTTAAGCTGCTGTATAGAAATGAATGCAGTATCAAAATGAGTAATAGCTGACAATGTCATAAAATTAAATGTTTTAGAACTGTTCGCTTGGATGCGTCCAGCGAACCTTTTTGAAAGTAGAACATCTCAAACTTCAATAAAAGTGCAGCTTTTATTATTTGGCTTCACCTTAAATGTGATACAGATGAATAAAAGAGTCAGTTCAAAGCTTGAGTGCAGGGATTTTATACATCTAATAAAATTTATTAAAATGAACTCTATTTCAGCCTTTTCAAACATTCCTGTGCTATTACACAGGTACAAAAAAATATGTGGCCAACAAAGGACCTTTTAAGGGAAATGAAAGACTAAAAAAAGCATAAAAAATTAAAATCTGTGGCTTTTTACTTAGAAAAGCGGTCCTGGATTCCAAGAACAAATAATTACTATCTTAATAAAATATTTAAATATATAAATACTTATTGTCAAAAATAAACAGTGATTTAGTTGTTGATGCAATAAAAACAATTAAATATTTAATCTTTAATCGTAGAACAGCTTTTAAACTCACCACCGACATACAGCATGGCACTTTACTCTTGGACTGGAAAATACAATCCAGCCCATCCACCGTTAATACATTTTTGTGACACTACTTAAATCACCATGTTTAGTTATTATTCTTGGACAAACAGTCATTTACATGTGTTTAAACTAAATCTTACACTTTTAAAAAGTGTCTACTTCAAGGAGGGAAACATTGCTTTTCAACGTGTTGCATTTCAGTTGTAGCACTAACATTTTACAATGCCTAATCCCCCATCTGACTAAAGAAGTGTGCTAAACTCCCAACACTCCAAACACACACTGATGTTAGGTAGGTAGAGGGTACTTCTCAACAGCTCACTTCTAAAGCCTCATTTCAAAACAACTCATTTGCAGCCATCTTTATCTCCTTTGTCCTGTCTAAAGATTGCCCCCCTTCCAAAAAAAAAAAAAAAAAAAAGTCCACTTGCTCTCCTTTGACCAGGCACCACCTGTCATCCTAATGCTAATGTAAAACGTTAACAGAAACCTGAATAGAAATATACCACTTTGTAGAAATACATTACCTGTCATCCTGTCTTTGGATTAGGAATCTTTTTTTTGCTGCCAAATGATTTAGAAGCTTTTTGCTAGGTTGTCAGAAAACACATGATTTTGCCTGTGGCCATAAAAAAGCATATGTTTTTTTTTCTTTTTTTTGAAGCGGTTAGGCAATTGGCACCAGATGTGTACGCTGAATGGTGTTTGGTGTATTTTTTTTTCATAAGAGTGTGTGTCTGACATTGTGTACAGCTGCGTGAAGGAAGAGTTAAGACCCTCTCATGTGGAGTGAGGAGGAGGTGAGAACCAGCAGGTCTAATTGAAGCGCTCAATAGGCTGTCTGAAACCATCACTCTACCAGACATTGCATATGGAGGACCTCATCATCACTGAATTGAATCTGATTTAACAGCTCTTACAAAAAGACAGGCTGTTGGCTAAGACAGGAGATTTTAAAATATGTAAACATTTGCTTATTGAATTTTGTCATGTATTAGTCTTTCAAAGCAGATGTTATTTTTAAGAAAGACATTTAATATGTCTCTTTCTGAAAATCATTTTTACCTGTTTTCCATGTGTTGTATGATGGGGTCAATGTTAAATAATAGACAATGATCAACAGCAGAGAGCAGAATATGATCAATCAATGGAAAAATGCCTTGATTGCAACCCTGATCTGATTTTTGGGATTAGCTCAACACATCCCATTTTGCTGTATTACACTGAAAAACACTTTTGTATGCTGAAAAAAAAAATAAAAAAAACAAGTGTAATTTTTGTTTTGTTTTCCCATCTTAGTTTGCTTCTTCTCTGTTCCAACCAACCACGTCCCTTCCCAGCCTCAGTCGGATTTGTCTGGCTGCAGTCCCGGTAATGTCCTTCGTCTCAGCTCTATCTCCGTTGGTCTCTCTGCAGCCACAGGCCAGATCTCTGTTCAACTCCCCAGTTCCAATAAAAGGCACACGGATGAGAAGAAAATTTCATGCAATTTGCACACACCAATTCAGTCAAAGCTGTTTCATTAGGAACTTGCACTGATTACCTTTTAGCAGCTCCTGCTCAGAGCAGTTAAAAATCTTTGTTTTGCTCAAGGGCATCTCAGTGGAAACAGGATAGGAAAGTAGTCCCTGTTCATTTAGCCCAACTGGTTTTTCTTGCAGTGTGGCTACCACTGTCTTGTTTGAGTGTAGGAGTAAAAGTGTAGAACTGGCTGGGGAGATGTTAAAGGAGAGGGTTGGTAGATTTGTTATATTAAGCATCACTGACACTGTGAAATGTTCCTTTAGGATTTACATTGGAGGAGGTGCAAGGCTGTGTCAGAAGCAAAGTGTGGTTGGGTTTAGTGAACACACATCCATCAAAGCTTTACAGCTGGAACTAGTCCTGCTGCCAAGGATCAAGTATAATCATGGCTAAATAAATAACAAGTAAATGTGAGGAAAAATTAATACAGTACCTGAAATACATTATTAAAAGTTGTATCTGTGTGAATGAGAAATACAATCTTTACAGTATGTAACTGCAAATAGAAGGGATGCTTGTCCTTGTAGTTTTTTTTCTCTATGGATGCTTGGCTGAAAGTGACTTAGCCAATCTCAACAGGAGTTTACACGGCTGAGAGATCAAATGTGATTTGCAGGAAACACAATGCAAAGATAATCTTCTGCTTATAGAAGCAGCAATATGTTTATGTATAGTTAACAGAGCTTGCAAATATGTTCACTCTCTCAAGGGAACGAACCTGCCTGGACACATTTCCTGTTTTCCTTCGTCTTCTTCCGGACCAATCAAATAGCGAGGGGTTACGTTTTAAAGACACATCTTAAATACCTTTAAATATGCACAGAACATATCCATCAGTAAAGCATGAGTCATTAGCTCCTTTTTAGCTCAATGGCCAATGGACTAAAGCTGATTGCGCATACTTAACTCGAGTCTGGATAGCTGAGGGACTTACTACAAACAATAATCACATATTTTTCTTGGACAGCTGGATCCAGAATTAACTGCAACCAACTGCCTTTTCCTTGTCAGTGGCCATATTTAATGTGTGGATTATTGAAGCCAGACTTGGCAGGATGTAGTCAGAGCAATATATTACACAGACGTGATGAAGTTGGGTACAAGCAGTGAGGGGAGGAAAATCATACCTAATCTCCTCATTAAGATTGCAGAAGTCAGCATGTAATTTCTGCCACTATGCGATTGCTCACTGCATTACCCAATGCATATGAAGACAGGCTCAACAGGGTCAGGCTGTTGGTCATTTTTCTGGACACTAGAAGCAGATGCGGGTGCACACGCCTATCTTCTGCTCCTCTCCACAATTATTTTAGAGAGGTAAGCAGATCATTGACATGCATGGCACAGCTGATCAAGATTAAGTATTCAGCACATTTCAGTGAAGAACGTCTATGAGACCCAAGCAGTGGATGTGCAATGGTGTGCATTGAAGTAGGGGGGAGGGATGCAAAGAACTGGAAGGGTAGCTTAGTCAGATTTGAGCCCCTAGGGACTACCTAGCGTGTAAGACTATATATGTTAGAGATTTTTTCCATTTTTTAAATTGGCCGACATTTTATTAGATAGATAGATAGATAGATAGATAGATAGATAGATAGATAGATAGATAGATAGATAGAGCGTCATAACTTCTTTTTAGCATGCTCTCTTGTTCTTTTTTCCACTACATTAAGTGACATGTCTGATTGGATTAACATAAAAATCTCTGCCCTCATTTTTCAGTGCAGAACTGCTCTCATGTCAGCTGCAAGCAGATTGGTGGGGCATTTAGCCAGATTTACACAATCGTTGCCTCACATCATGCACTTCTACACTTAGACTGATGCATATTTGTTTTTGCAAAGGAACCTACAAATTGCTGAAGAGACCTTGTCCACTTTTTTAACTGAAAGGTCCAGGTCAGGGATGCACTTGGGCTGTTATTGTCCCAGATGCCAAATCAACAAGCAATCAAGTTACATTTTTATACAGAAAAAAAAAAACATTCATATATGTCGCTTGAAAAAGCAGTTCTTTTGCTGCAGGTACACATCTTTCTGCTTTTATTACTGCAAAGTGAGCAGCTGCACTTAGAAATGATCTGTTTTCACATGCACATTGTTGTTTTTGTGGTTTGATGCTCTCACTGAGGCTGTTCACTTAGAGAGAGAGAGAAAATAAAAAAAGACATGCTGTCGTTTCTAACTTTCTCCCTGAGTGATCATTGCACATGTAAATCCAGCTGTAGTCACTGCACAGCAGTTGTCTTTAACATACAGTTTGTGTATGACAACACTTTAACAATCCTGACTAATAATTTGTTGTTTCATCTACATCTTGTTGGGGATCTAGACTACGACACTATTCAGTGTACAAAAACATTTTGAATTTGATGAACAAATGACTTCCATAAATTAATAAGAGGCTGAGTCCTGTCTCTACTCAAATCTGATTGTTTTGAAATAAGTTGAAGAGAAACTCTAATTGATGCTGCTTTAAACTCAGAGCTTGCTGTATTTTAACCATAACAAAAAAAGTATACCTGGGGAAAAAAAGTAACCTACAGAGACAAGTTTAGAAAAAACAGGCAGTTTGAAGTTTTGAAGTCTTAAAATGATATTTGAAGGTTGAAGCTGTTGTTGAGCTCTGAAAAGAAACTGTGCTAAAAATAGCCACTGTACTCCATCCAAGAAACACTGCAGTGAGACAGCCCTGTGCTGTCTCTTTCTTTGTTCATTCTGTCATCATTCAGAGATGAGCTTTGGTTGGAAACTCATGGATGTGGGGCTGATACTCATGTAGTTCTATGCAGACATTAACTGTCTTTTATAAAATGCACTTCATGCTGTTAAGATGGTGGAACGTGTACATCTCTCAATCAAATTGGTTGATTAGAAAACCTAGTATTAACAATGAAAGAAATGAGTAATGACATGAATCTGCTTTCCTAGTTTCCTAAAGATACTCGCTGCTCATTAAAGTATATGCATTGTCATGTTTCCCAGGGTTTCTAAAACTTGGGCCCTGCAGAAGTATTCCACACATTTAATCCAATATTGACTTCATCTAATATGAACATTAGCTGAGTATCTTGCTGTTTCTGAATGATCTCTCCCCCCTTTTACACGCTGCTTGGTGTAATAGTCAGTATCCACAGAATGAAAGCATTTAACTCCAATCAATGAGATTTATGGCTGCTTTACGAGGCGAAGGTGTCTTTGCTCACTTGAAAGTGCTGTTTTGGCTGGCTTTCAGCTCAGATGGAACCAATAGCTATGGATGATGAATTGTTATCACCGGGGCCACTTGCTGTAGAATTCACACTGTTCTGTAAGTTTGAAAAGACTGCAACATCTTTGTCTATCACATTACAGTGACATGGGTTTTATCTTCCAGCTGTAAGTCATGTCTTGCTTTACATGACTAAAAATAGACAAATATTAACTAAACAAATGCAGCTACAGGTTGGGATTTAGATAACACACACATCCCATCCTTTCTATCGCAAACTTCTTTGTCATATTTATTTTATTTTGTGCCACTTCAGTTCTCTACAAAAGCGTGTTTATGAAGTCAATGCTCATTATGAACTCTCTTTTTCCTGCAAAATACATTAAAAGCAAATGTCTATAAGTGAATGTAGTATACAATAACTTTCTCTCTTGAATTTCTAAAAAGGACAACAAATAGTTTCAGTCAAAGTTACAAAATGCAAGCTTTAGCACTCTGGAGTTCATTATTTAATTAACAACATGAGTCATTTTTACTCATTTAATTAGATGTCAATTAGGGACGTCCCGATCCAGATTTTTTGGCTCCCGATACAATCCAATTTTTTTAATGATTTGTCTTTCTGATACCGATCAAATAGCTTTATTTCTTTCCAAGTGACAAGGTTGGTAGTATTAAAGTGAGCCCTACCGTTCCCACCACGAGAAACATCCAGTTTGCAGATTTTGCAAGATGCAGTTTCAGCATCATTGTTTTCTACTGAAAAGTGATCCCACACTGCGGACATGGTTGCATACTTCTGTGCGTCTTGACTTCTTAACGGCAGTTGAAAAGCATGATGATGCTGAAAACTGTTGCGAAAACTGGATCGGCCCGATCACATGACTAAATCCGATTCTACCCAATTTTCATAAAATGGCCATATCTGCTGCCGATACCGGTACTGAGTATCTGATTGGGACATCCCTAATGTCAGTATAAAAAGGCATCTATAAAATGCACAGTATTTTCAATTCATGCTTTTAAACACAAATGGTGTTGCTAAAGATGAAACCAAACTATTGATTTTAAGGTGAACAGAAAGCAAATTCTCTAAGGAAATACTACAGATTTCCATCCCAAGTTTTGCTAAGTTTGGGGAGTTCTGATTTTCACGTCTTTTGACTGACTAGTTGCTTAAATAGAAGGAGGAAATGAAAGGTGTTCGTGGGATTAAGATTATTTGGTGACCCTGGATGCTTTGGGAGGTGGGAAGTTTTATTCACCCTAACATTCCTCTAAGGCTCAATACCATACCTTGTCCTCGTATAACTGTGTTTTCTTGTTGCTAGACTAAAATGCATAGCTTGGATATGGTCCAGACTGGGATGAGGGACTCTCAAATATGAGATTTCATTATCTGATAGGGAAAGATTGGACTTTCCAAGCAAAGGTATTTGTTGTGCTCAGGGAGCAAACTGAAAATTGAATGCTACGATGTAGCCCATCATAAACACACTGGCTATTTGCAATGTGGGCAGCCATATCATACTTTGTTCCCTTTGACAGTTTCAGACTACCATCTAAAACAGATGTAGTATGTGGCTTAAATGTGTTCGAATTTAGGTCAAAAGTCTCATAAACCAAACCTAAAAAAAATATAAAAATGTGTTAGAAAAATGCAAAACTGTTTTTATGTAATAAAAAAAAAGGATTGAAAATACTTGATTACATTCACTTTTCCACATTGTCTTGAAACAGTTTCTTTGGCACTAATATCACAAGTTACTTCAAGGGCAAGCTATTTCTTGAGAAATGTGTTTATTAGGCCTATAGTACTACAAATCTTTCCTATCCTTTTTTATATTCTTCCAAAAATCGGAAGCATTTTCTCACAGTTAGAGCTGTAAGTTCATTGAAAAATAGACAAGCTGTTATGCGTTATTGCACGCTGCTTTAGAAATGACAGGAAGTGGTTCAATTGATGTTGAATTATGCTTGTTTTGCATGTGGTGTGTGTTGTTCTGGAGCCTTTGTTTGAGCCTTCATTTAGGCTCTGAGAGCAGATTTGCTCCACTGCTGAAGAATGTAATATTGCCATTGATAGGAATGCTCATTCTGACTATCACAAGTATGAAGAAGAAAATAATCACACGCATTTTAATAAATAAACACTTTTATTGCAACTTAGCATATCCTGTCATACTACAATTTGGACAAAGCAAAACAGTACTTACTAGGTGCTTCTGGAATTTTAGTGAATGTGTGTGTTGGTTCTGAAAAGAAAGCATGGTCTGGGTTTCTTTCTATAGACTGCGCTTTGGAGCTCATTTGCCTAATCTTGGGAACTAGAGTGGAAGTTGTGTATAATGAGGAGTAAGGTTTGTCTGGGACGGCTATGCAGGGTTGGGATGTTGGGAGAAAAAAAGTCTGAAAGACATGAAGGTATTAATCACACAAAGGGGCAAAAGAGAAGTTTATGTGGAGAGAGAACGCCTGCAGAATGGTCAAACATTTTTTCCATTTTCACTGCCTTTGTGGAAGTGCAAAGAAAAGGAGAGCAAAAGGGTGGAAACAAAAACAAAAGTGAGGAGCATCCAAGTTTTCTGAAGACTTCTTGAAAACTTTTTTGTATGTTTAAGCAGCGGGATCAGACTCTGATATTGGAAGCTGTTTAATGTGTATATTTTGCATATTTTATAAAAAACATTTTTGGCTTGTTAATCTCTAAAAGTAGAAACACTTCATACTGGAACAGAAACGGAGAGACTGATTATCATTAAAAATGCTAATTTAGCAGGGAAAACTTAAAAAAAATCTTATCATAAATGTACTATAATAAAAAAAATGGTTATAAGAGGACCTAGCGTGCAGCAGACTTTCATGTATCATGGTTATTTGAAATCTCTCATGCAAAGAGGATCTTTTTGGAGTGGTTTATTCATCAATATTTGAACTATTCCTGCCCTAAAGGAATTCACAAACTGGGAAATCTGCTTGGAGTTACAGAGAGAATAATTCATACAAAAATTACTTTAAAAGATAGAAAAACTATTTGAGTAGATTACTGTAATCATTTGTTGTAGTGCAAGTACTACCTAATGAGATTTATTTTTATGTGGGTGGAGCAGAGCTCTTCACAAACTTCACATTTTTTAACTAGAAATCACATGCCCCCCAGGAATGTAGTATCTTTTCCAAGCTGTTTTGTTTCAATAAGTTATGCAGGCTTATGCCTAATGCATGTCTGTATGTGTGCAATTAAACACCCTTTTCCTCTCAAAGATGTCTCAAGGGCTGTGATGGTTTCCACAAACACACAGCTGTTCTTTTCTTTATTGACACACGTATGATCCACGCCAAGACAACCGTCAACCTAATTTTGCGATGATACGGACGTTATCCAGTGTAATCTAGCAGGGAATTAATTACAACCCACACTCCGTCAGTTCCCTCTGTCATCTGTAGCTCAATACGTTTATCTTGCTTGCTGCTACCTTTTAGAGTAGCATGTTTTGACAGCTGCAGGACTGGGACCTGTACAAAGTATTTGCAATCAAAGATTTGGAAAGAAAACCTCTAGCCATGTAACCTTGGTGAGCAAAAACCTGATCAAATATGCAGTTTGCCATTCGTTTGCATAAATTCTGCCAACAGTGTGAATGCATTAATGTATTATGTCCTATTGCCAAGGTCAGCTTACATTTCAACAAAGCTCACAACTTTCTGGGAATTAATTCACCCTCATAAATAACAATTAAGATCCATCAAGTTTGACTTTGCTGTAATTATTTATAAAATACATCCCAAGAAAACGTGAAAAATGTGTTTAAACATGCTATTGGAGAAATTATTAAAATCTAGGAAATAATTGTAAAAAGAAAAGAAAACTATATATATATATATATATATATATATATATATATATTTGCATACAACACATTTATTTTTTGTTTGCCTCAAATTTGTCTCATTTTCGTCTGTGACTGAATCTATCAAAGCTTTGCAGCACTAAGATATGAAGAAGTAGTCTTTTTTTATATATTTTTTTTTACTCAGCTAGAGGACATTATAATAATTGTTTTGAAATTCACCAGTCTTACAGAAACCCCTCAACCGAGTCGGCTAAATAATCCAAGATTTAAACACCCATTATTAAGAAAGAGCAAGCGAATAGACACTGAGTGTACACATGGTCACACACAGAGAAACACGGGGTCTCAGCTCAGGGCTGGCAGAATGTGCTCAATGTATGCAGGCACACACCCCGGCAGAGAGAATACAGTGAAAAATTAATGCACACACACAAACTCTTTCCCAAAGATAAGCTGTGGCAGCATGTCGTCAGGGGAATTTGGCCATCCGTATCATCAAAAAGGTTCTATTAAAAAGGAAAAAAAAGGAAACCAGAAGTACATGAGCGTTTAAGCTATAGCCGTTTGTTTTTTAGAATTCATTTTTCATCACTGAGGAAAGAATAAATACATTTTAAAAAGTAACTACTAGTCTGGAGAGATCATATCTTGGAGTTACTTCATGCTGGACATTTTGGACACAATTCTCCGCACAGGATCCTGGTGTTCTGTTGAGATTTGTACAGGTTCAGACACATTTTTACAGATGTGGTTAATTACATAGCACTTTGGACAATTAGTAAATTAGTCTGAATATAACCTCTAAGCATTAATTACAGTAAATTACACAGAGGAAGGCACAGCACTGAGGTTCAATTAACCTTTTAGCCCTTGTCTGAATGTGGTGGATGTGGCTCGTTATTCAGCAAAGGCCCTAACACTTTCTCGGGTCACCAGGGAAACAAAGAAACTGGTGCCACAGACAGGATGTCAGTCCCTTGCTATAGTCCCTAACCCAGCTACCTACCCCCGCCCCCACCACCACCACTGCACACACTGTCTTCACCAGGCTCAGATTCCATCCTTGAGAATCACAGAGCTGTCTGGAAATCAAAGCATCTTTTTCTGTCTTGTAGTTTTCTAACAGCTACATTGGCCTTTTTTAAACAGTTTTTCCCCCAAATCCAACTATACGTGTTTATACATCCATCTGTGTCACCAGGCAGAACTTTCTAATTGTTCAGCGGCTTCTGAAATTTATTAAAAGCCAACCAGTACATGTTTTATCAGTAGGATGGTTTGGCTTGAGATGCTGCGCCACAGTTAGACGTTGGCCAGTATGAGATTCTTATATTAAGGAAATTCCAGTTTTATGGCATCACAGTATTTTGGTTGTGGCTCTAAAATATAGGCCCATGCTTTTGCTATCAGTTCGTCTTAGCTAACCTAACTGCCCTGCAGAGTGAGTCAAATGACTTGCATGTTTTGTGATTTATGCTTCCTCTCCTTCACTGCTTTCCCACTTATTGGTCTTTAAATTTCACATTTAACACTCACTGAAATGCTTTTTTTTAAGGAGGGGGTTGCGTTTAATATCATGTTATAATATCATTCTCTCATCAAAAACATACCCAGAGTGTTGCTTTTGACTCATTCATGCATGTTGGAGAAATCCCTGACTCTCCTGTGGTAGCCATGCACAGCTGCCTAAACGCTTGCTGCTACAAAGCACTGCTTATTTGCACAAAGCTCCACCCTGAAGTTGAGTCTAGAATGGGAGTGTCGGAAATGGTAGGAGCTTCCTAAAGCGACAGAGACCAATTTCAAGGTGTTTAGATTAATATTTTACCATCATGGCACTTGGGATTTTTACATGTGCACACAAAAAAGTACAGGGAACGAAACATTAAAATGCTAAAGTAATTTAGGCTAAGATGCCTTCACAGTATGAACACTATAAAAACAGCACAATAGCTCAGTGATGCCTCACAGCAAGAAGGTCCTGGGTTTGATCCCCAGTTTGGACCTGGGGTCCTTCTGTGCAGAGTTTACATGTTTTCCTTGTGCTTGTGTTGGTTTTCTCCGGGATCTCCGGTTTCCCCCACAGACCAAAAACCTGTAAAAGGTTGCCTTCAGGCCCAGGCCTCCCTTGCAAAAGAGATCTCATTGGGATTTCCCTGGTTAAATAAAGGGTAATAAATAAAAATAATAAAAAATACAAAAATAACAGCAGGGTTTCCCCTAGAAATTTTTTAAGCCGTGGTGGTGGCCTCTCATGCGGGGGGGGGGGGGGGGGGTACTAAAAATTTTGCAAAAAAACAAAATAAAATTT
>JAUBOC010000138.1:4321038-4339018 GCA_032275365.1 Anablepsoides cearensis | reverse complement strand
GCTTCTCAATAGCAGAGAGTCCAGACCCTCGTACGAAACAAAGTGAAGGACAGGGTCTGGTTTTTACCAGGCTAGTGGTGTGCTGCCAAATGAGAATCTATTAGCACCTTTTTTTACCTTTCCCACATGACTGCAGGCATCGTAAAATATAAAAAATCCCATTAATACACATAATTACATCCTTACATCCACCCTCCCTTTTTGGTTTATCTGTATATGATATCATTCTTAATAGGCAACCTGCTTAGTTTGCTCAGCTACATTAAACATATTTCCCCATCTGCCTCACCGTTTTCAAAGCACACACATTATTTACAACCTCTTATCTAAAACATTATTCATCCCCAAACACCAAGCAACTAAAAAGTGAGAATATATATGCAGAGTCAGTTACCGGACCATTGATTTATTAGCAGAAGGTCTGCAAGGTGGATGGGCTGGTCTGTGTATGCATTTGTTAGGAAGTGAGGGGGTGGAGGAGGCTACAGTGTTTGCTCAGACAGAGAAACAACTCTGATCTGATGACTTTGTTGGCAGACCGGTTGTATTGACTGGTAAGAGATCAGCACTCCTAGTCTGACCTCTCACACATCAATAACACTGTTCAAATTCCTCCTCGTGACACCTGTGCAGGAGACATAGTAACTGGAAGCAGACCAGATAGCTAATCTTTAGAACAGATCTTAAAGTTGCATTTATGTATAAATGACTTTCAGGAAAGGTTTAAGGTATAAGTTTTCATAAGATCTCATTTGATTTATTTGTTGATTGCAAAATATTTTTTAGTGGAAGCTGTGAAGTGAATTTAACACCATGTATTACAAGGGTATGTTTTAAACATCCTAAAAATATATATCAAAATGAGTCAATTTATTCACATTTAGGTGTGGCTAAGAAGTGCCTTTTTTGCGTTTTTGACATGGTTGTACATAATACAATGTTTAAAGAAAAAACATTATTTCCCTTTTTGGTTTAAAAAGAATACTTTTTTAATAGGTTAAATTTTCTATGCTTACAGTCCCAATCCACAGCGCCTTGGATTTGACCTGCACAGCAATGTCACTTTTGGCAATTCGGTTGCAAGAAAAAAAAACGTGTAAATGTCAAGAACAGAAACAAATATACTTGACCCCGTAGTTATGCTAACAGAAGGGTGCATGCGGCAGACATAGCTTCTCTAAATACTTTCTTTCAGATGTTACACAGGGCAGTGTTAGAGGTGAGTATTGATGGAAATGTGATTTAAAAAACATTTTAGTGAATTTAGTGCATTCATTTCCAAAGCAAGGTTACTTTTTTATTGAGGAATCAGTTTCCTTGTTCATTCAGTAGCTTGCAATGCATGTTTTTCTGGCATTCTGCAAAAATAGTGTACCATTTTTGAAACAATTTGTGGTCCATTTATAAAAATTCTCAGCTGCATGCCTAAAGGTTAGGGTCAAGATACAGGTCAAGGTGACATACCAACTAAAAACACAAAAAGGCATTGGAATGACACAAGATTAGACACGTTATCCCATATACTTAAAACAGAATGGGAACTATGCAAGCTATCAAAGAAGCCAGCACAATAAAGGAACTCAATGTGTTATTGTTTCCCCAAAAAAATGAAACAAGCATGTATCTAAATATATTTTTAAAATTTTGCTATTTGGTATTTCTGCCAATTTAAAATTTAGTGTCAACTATGTTCCAGCGGCAAACCTTGTTCTGTGTTTGCATGCATAAGATAAACATTTTAAATGATTTTTTTAAATCACTTTATGTGACAATGTTGTAAACTCAAACTGCCTGCAATCCTAAAATCTACATTTATTGTTTTGAATAGAAATTTACCAAACATATAGCAACTTTACCCTGTTTTCATTTTGCTAATCACAACTTAGCTTTTGAAAAGTACAGACAGCTTTGCGATGAGAAGAAGCTGTTCATTTATTTAAGCTTCATCAAACATTTAGAGCCTCAGATGAGTCAGATTTATCATTAAACATGAGGAAGTCTAAGGATCCTACTTCTTCTTACCGTAGTACTTGACCCAGAAACTAAATGTGCACCAAGAAAAGAAATGAGTGGCATGTAAGTTGGTTTTGAGACAGATTTGTTTGATTCATGATGATATTCAAACTAATTAGGCAGGCTCTTGCTGCTGTCTTTAGTTATTTTCAGTGGGCTGTTAGTAAACCTCACGACAGTTATGATATGGCTCAAAAACACGCAGAAATCAAGTTTATTGTTATTGGTATTTTGCTTATGATCCAATGTTTTTGTAGTTTTGATTTTAAACATGTTTTGGCACTAATGAAGAAACAGTCATCCATAAATTGCAATTGCAAAATATTAGAGAACTAAGTGATAGAGTTATAGGAGGTCTGAAGAAAGTAGCACACTGGAGTGTCTTTCTATTGAATACCTCTCCATCCTGCTCTCCATTTTTTATTATGCAGTTAACTGAATTATTAATTTGTTACAACACAGTGGACTTCGAGGACTGAATGATATAATTTATTTAAAGTTTTACGTTCTGTTTCAATTTAAACCTTTAAGGTCCTGTCACAAATGTTTTAGACAACTTATGCAGAGTTATGATAATTTTAAAGACGTCTATGTTGAAGATGGAATTAAAAAAATCCATTGCAAGCCTCTTTTGCATGTACATACTGCAATGGTAACAAACTGATCAATTATAGAACTTTTATTAGTAATTTAGACAGAAAAAAAAAAACAGATTTTGCATGTTGGTATAAGTGCGACAGGGCCTTTACCTCACTGGGTCCTTGACGGGAAATTAAAAGAAAGTCATGTATTAGTATGTAAAACTATTTTACACCATTTATTTAATTAATCATTTTATAAAAACTATATATGTATAAATATTGCATCTTCTATGACACATTGTGATCCATGTCCTTTCTTGTAAGATGTTTCAGTAAGTTGCACACCTACAAACAGTATTTCTATTTTAATACTTTATATTCTTTGCATAAATTCACTCTCAAACCCAAATACTGATGAATTTATTTTTTTAGAGTACTTTTTAATATTTGTCAAAAAGGCAGCTCTTAACTGAGGAAGTTGAACCTTATCACCCTTTTGTAAAAGATAAGGACCCAGAGCTTCTGCACAGGAATTTACAACAGCTTTTAAAGCATCTCTTTCAGAAGATGAAAGGGTCTGTAAAAGAGGCTAGATTAGGTCATAAACTACATTTGTTTTTCAGGCTTTGATAACTTGGCTCACAATCTGTGGCGGGATCCTATTCAGTTAAACAAAGACGTGCCGTCACAATAAAAAAAAAAAAAAAAGAGATAGCTGCCATTTACAGCAATTTACAGATAAATGTGCTCTGCGGTGCGTTGTAACTTTTAACCCAAACTTCAATTTTACCGGTGTCTTTTTTTGTATTTTTTCTATCATTATACTCACTCCATCTTTTAGCTGGAGTGACCCACTTCCTCTGACATTCCACAGTTTAGTTAAGCTGTCAGTCAAACTGGTTGGCATGGTAATTGCTGCTCTCCTGACTAACAGAGATATCAACTTATATGGGACAAATTAAAAGGGGAAATCTGTCCTGCTGCACCCACACATATAGTTAAGTCTATTCTTTTTGACTTATACACACATGTCAATCTTACGTCCTCCAGGACCTTTTTGAGCAGGCATGAGAAGAGCAGAGCACAATCCTTCCTGTAAAACCAGGAACCACACATTTGTCAAACAAAACATTTCTTCATGTTCTTCCATGATCTATGTGCATTTTTAATTATCCTCTTTCATCTGACGGTTTGTAGGCGATGCGTGGGAAGCTTGAGATTTCCATCAACTCAATTAGTAGTGGTATCTGAAAAGCTGTCGCTTTGATAAAAAGTGATCCCTGCCTAAATTTGCTGCAGGTATTTCGACGGCACTCGGCGAGTCACATCAGAGTGCTCGTAAAACTCTTAAAATGATTGAATTGATAGATGGGTGTCACAAGTACAACTACACGTTTTTTTGAATCGTACTCATGTTCTCTTCAGCTGCGGCTTTTAAAAATGCTGGACTACCATTTACTGAAATTTCCACTGCAAAGTTTAAAATCTACTTATCTGGTAAACAGGTCTTTTTAGGTTGTCAGAGATTTGGAAAATATGGAAAGTGTACTTATAAACCCTTCAGGGCTTTGCTAGTAGTCAGGTTTCTTTTACAAAAAAACACTTTTGTGCCTCTTGAATTTAAATGATTTCTGCTGAGTACACTATGATTAATCTAAAATATTACTAGTGTTAAAAACATTTGATGCTTGGCAGAAAAAATACTTTCATAACACTTTATATTAAAAAATATTTTAAGTAACCATGCATGAATTACACGGCCGGCCCAAAAAAAAAAAAAAAAAAAAGTCACCGCCTGGATTTAACTAAGCTCTAATGTGTGGTAGCTCCAGTTGGTCAGGTCTAGGTTCAGCAACAGTTTGTGCTCAAAGAATGAGGTCAGCTGACTACCTGAATACACTGAATGACCAGGTTATTCCATCAGTGGATGTTTTCTTCTCTGATGGCATGGCCATATTCCAAGATGACGATGCCAGGATTCATGGGGCTGGAATTGTGAAAGAGTGGTTCAGGGAGCATTTTCATCATTTTCACACATGGATTGGCTCCATTGAGAATCTTTGGGATGTGCTGGAGAAGGTCAGACTCTACCATCATCAATGCAAGATCTTGGTGACAAATGAATGCAACACTGGATGGAAATAAATCTTGTGATATTGCAGAAGCTTATTCAAACAATACCAAAGTGAATGCGTGCCGTAATCAGGCAGTGGATTTAACTTTGTCATGCACACAGTTTTCTAATAACTGTATCATAAAAAATTATGTGAAAAATTCTCCATATTAGATATGTGTATTTTGTCAATAAATAGCAATGCTTACTGCCTTTTTTACCTGAATTTTATTATGTTTAATTGAATTTAAATAAAAAGATGGCATTACTTGTACTTTAACTGCTCACAAATGAAAAGGATCAAAAATAATGTGTCTCAGAAGATGAAACAGCTGGACTACGAATGGAAAAAATAGTAAAAGACTGCTCTGAAATATGATGTCTGTCAAAAGTAGTTATTGAGTTGTTGAAGAAACTGAAAGAGTTTCAGACACACATCACATAATTTTTGCATCACTTAAATTTTTGTTTTTGGCTGTTGCCTGTGGGCTGTGTGGACGAGTTCAGTTACACTGACTGATAACACGACTTTGCTGTGTAGAGATTACCGCCGCACATCCTGCTGGAGGCCCTTGGGAACACCATACTGTTTCATTCTGTCAGCAGCCAGAGCTCTGAGAGTGCTCTGCTTTCTGTGTTTGTGTGCGTAGTACTGTATTTCACACTCCACTGCTCTCTGCCAAAATCAACTGCCCAGCTTCCTCGCTCATCTTTCTTTGCCTTGGAAAACTCAGCGCCCTGCAGCCTTAATGAGGTGAGGCTGAACTCTGAGCCCTACCTCCCTGAAATTCTTAGGTTATCATCTTAATTCTGGACCTGCTTTTGTAGGATTCAGTGCAAACATTCACACCATGTGAATCTTTTTTAACACAACAGCATAACTGGGACAGCATGCCAGTCTTTCTTTTTGACACATAAAAAAGAATAAAAGTGGGGGGAAAAAAAAGTCTTCTGGGGTTTTGGTTCACGCCTCAGTGTCCACAAAGCTTGTTTCTTGTTAAAACTGGCATTGGGAATTCATTTAACACATAAGAAAAAGCTGTTATACTGTGGTGACTGCTGTACTGTATCTTAATGAGCCTAGCTTGTGCTGACAGATAAGTTAAGTCAGGTTTCTCAGGACCAGGGCCTCCATCCACTCCTTCCATCTAAATGAAACAGACTGTTATTATTTCCAACAGGCCATACAGTAGTTCTGTCTATCATTAAAGCTATAAATCACATCTCTGGCTTCCTCAGGGGTATATCTTTGGCTTTCCCCTTAATCTGGGAAGATTTTTTGTGCTTGGACAACTATATAGGATTTTGTTTTCAGCTCATTGACCAGCTGCTTGTGCTTCCCTGTAGTGCACTCTCCACCCTTCCTACAGCTAGGATTTTTTTTGGTGCTCAATGTTCTTTGACCTTTTCAGTTAGTTTTTAACAAAACTTTAAAAAATATGTTTCTTGTGGGTTGAATGTTTAGCTGCTCTTTACTTCTAAGAGCAGACAATATCTCAGCAAAAGAAAGAACTGTGTCGATTTTTTGTTTTGTTATATTTTAAATTAAATGTTGAGGGATTTGTTCCGCACAGTACAGAGACTATGATTTTGTTGGCAAAAAGAACAAAACAACAGCACATAAACCCCTTACACCTCCAAGCTGTTTCATGCTGTTTTGGAGGTCAATAGCTTTCTCAAAATACCCTTGTTAAACCACAGGAACTAAATATAGACTATTTTGTTTGAAAATTGGTTCATTCTCTTTGATTCCTGGTTGAGCTACCGTGACAAAGTCATTTATATGCAAGGGTTTTATGTGATGCAATAACATGCAAGACATTTGCCAAATTGAGTTTTTCATGCTGAGAAAAGAGAGCAATGGAGAAATATTTTGCTTGTTAGCTTCACATGTGCAGGTACCTGCACCTATAAAACCTTTGTTGGAAATGCAGCAGTTGTTAATGTCGATTCTAATTCATCCAAGTCACGGCAACCATAACTGTTTGAATAAAAGCCAGTTGGACTTTCTTTCCTATTAATTTCTTTGTTCTAGAGGGATTAGAGGATATTGTCTTTTGTTTTGTTAATGACATATGAACTTGTTCTTGAAAAAAAGGGGCAGATATTTTAAATTTTTATTCTTCTTTCTGCTTCCTTTCATTTCACTTTATTTAAGTTTTTGACATATATATAATTTTTCTCTTATTTTTCTTTTTATATTTTTCTTTTTGTATATTGTATATAAAATTGTTTGTTTTGTTTTTAATGAAATGAATAAACATAAACATAAACATAACATATTAAATAATTTATTTTTGGACATTTCACCATCATCAAAAGGTGTTTTCAGTTCTGATACCGGGGGTGGCATTCTTAAGGCACATTATACTTTAATGGGATTTAGATTCAGAGGTTGTGATGCAGCTCTGAAAAGAAATAAAATAATTGTTCTACCAAATCACACACATTGTTTGGACATGGATTGTTTTGTTTTAAACTTAGTGATGGGTGTTAAAATATAATTTTTAAATTCAGCGGAGCTCTGTGTTTGTCCCTGTCCTTATCGCTGTCCCTGTCCCCGCTGCTCGTCTCACACACAGAGAGGCCGGGGGGCGGAGTTTCTGCTCTTGGAGGCAAGACAAGATGAGAGCATGGGTGTAACGTGGAAAATGGCAAAATTGCACAGTTTTTGTGAATGGAGGCCAAATCAAAACTACATATTTTTCTCAATCAGCCGTCTTTTCCCTATTTGTGTTCACTTCTGCACATCCCAGGTGCTACTGATATTAAATAATTAACTAATTTTCATTTTTAAAATCTATTTAAAATTGTTAACTTCTGCATTTAAAAAAAGAGTTAAAACTCTCTCCCTATCTGATACTTGATTAGGAGTTTCTGGCTTAAATATGTGACACTGAAAAGGTCATTGGAGGCACAACTCACTGTAAATTGAAAAATCCTTTCTGATGATAGAAGCATATTTGATAAAACAAAAGGAGGTCCAGCTGCCTTCTATTCTGGTACATACAGTAGGGTTGCCAGTCCAGGGAAAAGGTATACAGGTATTGTACAGATATTTATCATGACAGAACAGGCATCCATCATCCAGACTGCTGGAATCTGTCTATCTACCCCACTTAATTGGCGATTCAGCTGTCAAACTGGGATTTATGGCCTTTGGCCAAACCATAAATTGTCAGTCACCGCTGTAAACCAGCTGCAAGTGTTGAAAAAAACAGGGTGGCAGAAAGAAGAAATAACACAAATGCAAGGAAACAGACCTCTGTTGAGAGAAAGTGAACAGATTGTACACACAGTAAACAATCTACAAAACAACATAAACAGCAGGATAAAATAACTGACCCTGACAGAGCTAAACACAATGACTAACAAATAAATTTGGGTCAGAAGTCTTGTTTGTCTGTATTGGCTGTTTATTTTCTTACTTGCAGTAGTTGTTTGTACCAAAATGGCTTTTCTGTGAACACGTCCTCTCTGTGTTCCTCATTGAAAATGCAGCTGCTTTCTTTAGAAAACCGAGATGCAGCGTTGACCCCTCTCAGAGAAGAAGAGAGTTGTTATAGTACCGCGGCCCCCTTTTCTCCTCTCATCGCCTGTCACTTTAGACAGCATCTTACTTGAGAGCTCTCTCTAAGATCAGCTCTAAACTCTCTTCTTCAGTCCCAGGAAGTGTTGGAGGAAACACTCTGCTCCTAGTAGGCTTTTCTTGGACTTCTAGGGCACATTGCATATTCATTAGTTCTTCTACAGTTAAGGCTGTCAAGTCGAAAAAAATATTTATTCACTGTTGTATTGTTAATATGCACTTTCCTATTTATTTGAAAATATTGCTTTGTAGTCAGTGAAGGATTGCTTCTGTATGACTGCCAACATGGAGACCACTTTCCCATGAGCTCCGACAGATAAAACACTTTTATGCATCACTTAACTGTCACACAAATAATGCAAAGACAGTTACTGCTGTAGGTGGAAATGTGAGAAGCTGCAATTTGTCACCAGATGTTTTAGCCCTGGATGTGTCCTTCTAAAATAAACATTCTGCTGAACAAATCCATTACACAACAAACGGGCCATTATCAGACAATAAAATTTGTACTGAGACAGTTTTTTAATCAACTGGGTGAAAAAGTGTGGCTCATAGTGTTTAATAGTGTGGCGTGTATTTCGAAAGGCCAGACTGGCAATATAAACAAAACACTTATGTCTCCATACTTTACTAAACAAATCAAATATTTTTAAGTCTTTTATTTATTTAGTTAATCAGGACAGTGCACATTTTTGATTTAACAATGAAGAAAATAGGAAAGAACAAGTTAATTTTTACATGTTTCTTTACCACTATTCCTACATTTTATTTCTGCAGTATTTTTTCCATTAGAATCTTAAACTTAGAAGTAGACTCATGGCCAAAAAATGCAAAATAAATGTAAGTGCTTTAGCTTTAATAAAGATAAAAACAAGCATTCAGTCCAAGACCTTAATCTGTTTAATATAATGGGTCTCCCTTTGAGTGCTCTTGAAGTTACAAAAAGCTCTCAAGAAAAAGGAAACGTTCTACACTTGTACTGTAGAACATACTTGTACTCATATGTACAGCAAAGGCTATAAAGGCCTTCAGGAAACACCCGTTTCAAATGAAAATACTTAGATTGATACACTTTAATTGGTTCAGTTGACAGTCGGGCTGCACCTGGTATTCTTGAGTTAATGTGTTTGCAGAGCAATGCTTTGCATAAATCTTTTGTTGTCTTTAATTAAATCCTTCATGGAGATTGTGTGAGGTCTGTAAAGCATTCTAAGTCCTCATGTTACCAAACATATTAGAGGACTTCAATGTAAGATTGTTTACCACAATGTGGCCTTTTTTTTTAGAGATCATGTCTATTCCAGTAACTGGTTTCCTGTAAGACAAATGGTAACTTGATTTTTAGGGGCAAGATTACTGTGTGTCACGTCCTTGTCCTGACAAATCTGTCCCGCATGTCTTTGCTGGGCACTCGCGCTCTGCCACGGCTGGGTGTTCCGGCTGAAAGTGAGGCTGCAGATGACAGTGGTGAGCTATGTGCTGCCCGGCCTCATGGGAGGTAATGAATCTGTGTGGCTGCCGAGACTCAAGTGTAGACAGCAGGAGGAGGAAAAGTGATCAGTCTTTCACAGTGAGGTACTACTTGTCTAGCATGTGGGTCACTGATAGCAGAAGAGAGAGAGAGAGCGCATGAATAAAAACAACAAAAGGGGCAAGGAAGGGAGCGGAGGTCTGTAAGACAAGTAAGAAGGCGGAGGAGGACAGACTCAGCGTGAAGGGAGCGTCACTGAGGAGCAACAGAAGAGCGAGGGAATCAGATTGGAAACAGAAACAAAGGGAATGTGTGGCTATACAGACGGGGTTGGTGGAGAGGATGACGTGTCATTCAGTCAGCATTAACATTCCTGCAGAAATTTGCTCCCTGTTCCCCCACAACACTCTCTAAACCGCCGCAGAGGGGGTTCATTATTCTCACTTTACTCCCTCACTAATTATCGTTATCATTATGGGGGATAATTACCATTTCACTGCCTAACACCCATGTAGACTGCTCGAGTCTGAGTCACACAGAAGCTTATCAATAGCTGCTCAATTGCAGTCTCATCTGCCTAATTATAAGATTTGGGCTTTGTGATAACTGAATAGAATGTGAAATCTAGTATTATGTCCTTTGAGTAGTGGTGAGATTCTGAAAGTCAGCAAAAAGGTCTTAAATACACCAGTGCATGTGGAGCCTGTTAATTAAAAGCTGTGTGTTTCATTCAGAATTTAAATCAAAGGGAAGTCAAGGTTATTAAACAAGTAGAAATCTCCTAAACATCATGCAAGCTTGTACAGAGCTGAACACTTGGAGGACAAACAGAAACCCGTTAATCATGGCAGCTCTCGTCACCGATTTGAGCCACCACCTGTTTAAATAACTTTCACTTTTTATTAGACTTCTTATTTAGATTTTTTCTTCAAAGTTCTGCTTTCACCTAACTCTTTGCCTTATCTCCTGTTCAGTCAACCCGTACACGTACCGGTGACGAGTCACGGCATGCAGTTGTCTAGCCAGCAGACCTGTTTCAGAGTCGCTGATGGTGACTTATGTTAAGATTAGTAGCTGTGTTTGTCAGGGGGGGGGGTTTCTAAATCCCTCTGCGGCATTTTGAAGTTGCAGCTGACGCCTGGAAGCTGATGAATGGTCTCTCCATCTGCGGCAGTTCAACCCCGGAGTGCAAGACTGACACAGACCAAATCAGTTAGCGAAATTCATTAGACCTGCTCTCTGTAGCATATGGAGAACAGCAGAGCTGAGACCATGTTTTGACTGGGAAAACAGACATGGGGGCATCATGAGTACAGAGAGATAAAAGTGACAAGGAAGATGAACCTAAGAAGTAGGAATATGATAGACAGACAGCCCAGACTGGAGGGATCTATGCCATCAATACCCTCATAACTGACCGGGCACATTGTTTTTGACCCCAGATACAGGAAGCATTTCTTTCCACCAGCTAATCTATGGCATAAACAGTGTTCTTTCTTTTCTTTCTTTTATTTGGATCCCCATTAGTTGCAGTTTCTGCAACTACTCTTCCTGGGGTCCATACATAGTTCACATAAATTTAAAGTAAAAAAATAACTACACAATAAACAAAACATAAAAACAAATACAAATATAAAAATAAAAATAGAGGCTACAGATTAAACATGCAAAAAATTAAAATAAATACAGGGTACAAAACAACTAATCAGTGACAAATTTTCATTTACTATAATGGAAAGAGGAGAAAAAAAAATACATTATACACTAACAATATTTTAATGTTACTCAACGTATACCCCCCAAAAATCATACACAATCTATATAACATAAGATTTAACAAAAAACATTCAACATAATTGTTTTCCTTGTAAATATTTTCTTAAAGTTGTTCGAAATCATTTTCCTGATGTATCTCCAATATGTTTTTAGGTAAAGTATTCCATAAAAACATAAATCTATATAAAGCAGACATCTTCATGGAATTTGTGTGAACTTTTGGAAGTATAAATCTACCTTCAATTGCATGTCTAGTTTGATAATCATGTACATTGGTACTAAAAAACAATTTCTCATGACCATACAGGCTTACATTTCCATAAAATTGTTTTCCTCAAAGACATAAGCACCTAACCTCATCAGAGTGTCCCAGAGCCTTTATGGAAAAGTTAAATAAAAAGAGAATGAAAAGCAACCTTGTAACTGTTAGTTTTGTTAAACCAGTTGAACAAAACTTCACCATGTGTCAAATTTTTCCCACTTTAAGCAGTTTTTTTTTAAATTTTCTGAAGTGGACATAAACTTCAATTGTGATTTTCAAAAAGGATTCACAGCTTTTGTTTCTTCAGATTGTCTGACTCGATGTCTTGTTTTGTTTTTCCACAGAGACACTTATGGACTCCACCACAGCTACGGCGGAGCTCGGCTGGACGGTCCAACCGGTGTCTGGGTCGAGTGACAACAGCGTATGTGATATGATTATTCTCACCATGTTATGAGCATTTCAGTGCCATTTCTGCTGCTTTTTAAGAAGCTGTATGTTTGCGTTTTCAGAAACACGGTGCAAGGTGCCACCCTTTGTTAATGGTATAAGTGCAGTTAATGTGTAAATATGCCCAGACCTCCAGGAAAATGTTATTCCTGTCGTTAGTCAGTGTTTTGCTTTCTCGCTTTAAGGTCAAAAGATCAATCAGTGAGCCAGCATGCCTCCCACTACGAGCTGGAGCACGTCTGCCTAAACACCAAAAGGTGGAAGAAATTTAAAAAAGGATGAAAGAAAACACAGTCACTGTAGTCAAAGGAACCATTTGAATAGAGCTTTTTATTTTTTTTGTAACTAAAAAACAATTAATGTAAAAAAAAAAAAACTCCTTGTAATTTTTAGAAAATTATATTTTAAGCCTAAAACTTGCAAGAAACTGTTTTTTTTAAATGTTAGGTGGTTTGAGTTCAAGGCTAACACATTTTGAGTAAAGAATAATGAGCTCAGTATGTTTGTTCTTGTGCCACACTGGAAGTAATGTGTTACATGGGCCTGTTGCTGTTTGATACACAGTATTTCCAAGTGGTTTGCCAGCACAGTGGTTCCTCACAGGCACATGCAAGCCAGGCTCACTTAAAGCAGCCAAAACCAGTGTCTCGGTCTCCTTTACTTTATACTCCACCACAAGATTTAGGCTTTTAGAAGCAATTCAACATGGAGGAAAAAAAAATGTTGCGGATTTATTTGCCAGTGTATTTTAAAAACCACTGCCAGTTTATTCAATTATTTATTCTTCTGTGGTTTGTGCTAAAGATGGCTTGAATTGCACTCAGTTTTGCTTCGTCTTTATGCACCAACAAAAAGCAGAGAAAGCTGCTCCCATCTGATAACTTCAAAGATGTTTAATTATTTTTTTTCTCTAGAATTCATTTCTTTATACCAGAATGCACTTTCTGCTAATTTCTACAATCCAAACCAAAGCACAAAGTTTTCATTCACTTTGTCCAGTTTTGATTGCAATCTGCTAAGGCGCAGCGCAGAGATTGTTTACATTAAACCCTCCTTTCATCAGTCACATTTAACAAAGCGTTTGCTCAACATTTTACATGAACGTAATATGAAGTGGAAACTTCACACAAACACTTCAGCAGATTTAAAAAAAAAATCCCAACAATCTTTTTTTTTTTAGAGCAGATTTTTTCCTTTTTAGCAAAATTTGTGTGGAATTAGAATCTAAATCTTAAAAGGCCTGAGTGTGATGATTTTTTTCTTTCATTTTTGCCCCTCCTTTTTTGTTCTTGACTACAGATAAATTTATTAATCTTCTTAAAACCTCCACATGCAGCTCTGATAAATTCATACCACTCCTTGAGCACAATGAAAAGTCCCTAAGCTCCTGGATTTAGTCACGTATAAGTTGGCCTTATCAGCGTGGGCACTAAAGTTTTATAATCATATGGTCATGCTTGTCAAAAGCTCGGTCCAGTGGTGAGTGAAAAATGAGAGTGATGGCGATAGCTTGTCCCTTATGGCCCACGGCAACAGGTGTAGAACCGGGGCTTGCTCTCCCTCTCAATATAACAGCAAGAGACGCTTTACAGAAGCTATTGTCTTACACTCGTACGGCAACGCATGGCTTCATGAGCTTAGCTGGTGGATCAGTAACTTCCAGCTGAGCGCCAAACCAGCATGTGGCTTTCACTACATGCTAACATGCCATGCAATACAGCACAACACAAATGAAATGTGAGCTAGAAATGGCAAAATATAAAATCTGAACTTTTATGAGCAGTTTTTTTTTACGTTACTCTTATATCTGGGGTGCAAGAAACACTTTGTGATAACAAATCAATACAAGAAATTATTTGTGTCTTGTAGCATTTTTTTAAGTGATCTGTATGGACCAATTTCATACTCAAGCCTGTGCAAATCATTTTTTAAAAACCCTCTCCTAATTTAGTTAAATAGTGCCTCCATGTGTGAAACTTCTGCTTCTAAAACCAAGTCTAAAAACTTGGTGTGTGGGTTCTGCTAACCCACACACAAACAACTGCAGTTTCCTGATTGGCCATTCGAGGCAGGCTAAAAACATGTGCTGGTTTTATTAGCGCCTCAGCAATAAAATATCTGACTTTATATTCCAAATAAACGGAACAACTTTCACCATTTTCTGGTGCAAAATATGCTAAGCCCGTGTGACTGTGCACTCTAAGAAATGAAATGTTGGATTTACTTAACCATGTTATGTGACCTGGTTCCACTTAACTGAGTTGAGTAAAATCAAAGCAATATACCCATTTTTAACCAAAGAACATGAGTATGTTGCTTTGAATTTACTCAACTCAGTTAAGTGGAACCAGGTCACATAACATGGTTAAGTAAATCTAACATCTGTTTTTAGAGTGTGTGTAAATAATGTGAGCACTTGGTGAACTATTTCCATCTCTTCTATTTAAATTGCGTCAAGACTTAAATCGACCATTTATTTGTTTGACAGTAGTTTTCCAATGAGCATATTTATAATTGTTGAGTGTTTTCCTTTTATTTCACAAAGTGGGATTTTCTAAATCTGATTAGATTATAATAGAATTGAATTGGACAGTATGTAATTGATTTTTAATTGGACTTATTGTTTACTTTTCCATAATAGTTTCATGATTTTTATTGTCACTTGGTGCCATTTAAATTAACTGAACTGAACTTATAGCAGTTATCAACTTTAGGAAATCCACTGAGTATAAACTGACAGAATATCTGCTATATGACCATGTGAACTGATATATAGCTGACTTCCAGTGCAGGGTTAAGTGGTCAATGTTTTTCTTTCAGCTGACAACTGCAGCTATTTAGAAATAGACTTATGGCCCAAGGGAGCACACACAACTACTGTGGAAGAAAAAAAAAAACTAGGTCTCTTTCATTGACAGAGAGCATAATAAGGTGGTGTGTGTGTGGGTCAGGTTATTGTTATAGATGTGTTATAATGTGGTATCAGGATGCAGTAAATCTAGTGTCACTTAGGGACACACCACACAACAAGAAAGCAGTTCTCACTGCATGCTGCTAAAAAGGCCTGGTTAAAACAAGTTTATTTTGTTTTACCCAAAACAACTGCAGATTGTATTTCCAGAAATATGATTGTGGTTGTTTTCCCCAAAAATGTGGATAATCAAAGCAAGCCAATAAGACATACTTTTTAATTTACCTTCTTATCCCCTTTACAAATGAGTTGAATGATGGATCACTGGAGTTTAAAGTGACCCCTAATTTGCTGTGATTCACAATTAAAGTCTGTGAAATTAGATTTTTAGAATGAGTCTCAAATTTTCGCAATCATAACCCACATGTGACTTGGTGGATGGAAGTAAAAGATGGAATTGTTTTTCGTGTTTCACATGTTGTACATTAGTAGTGGACAGTTGAGGCTGACTACAGCAGACAGTTCTACTTAAGGCTTGGAGTGGATGAGTTTCTCTTCTCTGTGAGGCCCACTCTCCTTTAGGATTTGGCTCCCATGGCCTCTCTTGTAGTAATTGAATGCAGACAGTGGGTGTCATTTGTCCACTGTCCCTCTAGGGAAGGCACTCTTGCTCTGACAGATTTCCCACAACTGCAAATAGGGTGACTGTGCCCCGGGAGTTTTCCGTTGGGTTTCTCGCTCTGCTTTTGCGTGAATTATTTATTTACTTGTGCCAGTGATAGAGTGGTGATGTGTGATGCTGCTCGGTTTCGTGAGAGTAGTTCAGGTTAGTTCAAACATTTCAATGACAAGATGTGATAAATACAAGGTTGAAGTTGTGTAGGGAAAAAGTGGGAAAATGTTTGAGTGTTCTGACAGTGTGTGCATTCCAGTGCTTGAGTAATGAAACTATTTTCCTAAGAAAGTTG
Organism: Anablepsoides cearensis; assembly: GCA_032275365.1. NCBI lineage: Eukaryota > Metazoa > Chordata > Actinopteri > Cyprinodontiformes > Rivulidae > Anablepsoides > Anablepsoides cearensis. The sequence goes on along the minus strand of JAUBOC010000138.1, from coordinate 4,322,884 downwards.
AACAAACTGTTTGCTGTGGTGTCAAGTTTCTTCTTCATTATGAAACTTTGCTGTCATAAAGTGACAGAAGCAGTATCTATTAGAATCACCAAAAAATCATGCAGATTCACGGGGATGGAGAAATACATTGTGGGTATTGATTACGGTTTATTGTTTATTTAACATGACAAGAAGGCTTGATTGACTCCCACATACAGTACATTGCATTAGTGAAGGCAGGTTGAGATGAAAACATCTTAATTTTTCCAGGACATGTCTCTCCAAAACTAGCCTTGATTTTGTTATATATCTTAACTGTAGAAACAAAACAAAACAAAAAAATTAAAAATCTCCAGGCAGAGGCGATCTAGGCAAATGTGTCAAAATGGCCATTGTTCTTTGGGTCCTGCAACACCATTTAGTTTTTGCAGGTACTATTTTTTTATTCTAGCATGAATATAATGAGAAACAGATGCTGATCTTTGTTGTTGTTTTGACGATCGCAATGAAGTAGGCTACTAAAAAGGGCACATTTATTCTTGTTTTTGCATTTACTTAAACTGGTGTTGTGGTAATTACTTGATATGCCGTCTAAAATCAATTGAACCTTTTCAGTTACAGAAATGTTTCATCTTGTGAGTGAAAAAACCCCCAACAAAAAACAGCTGTCTGTTCAAATGTATTAGCTGTAGCTGAAACTCCAGTCTATAAACCAGCTCTGTCAGTGCAATCCATTTGGCTTTACAGATAAAACAGAAGCCTTTTGTCATTGACACTTATGGATCACAGGTCATTTGAACTTTCTCCTGGAGTGGAACAAGTGATATTGATCCAAAACCGTATTCTTAGGATCACTGAAGTGTAAAATATCATATAACTCCAATGGGTAAAAGCGGCAGTCTGCATGTTGTCCTATTCTTTTTGTTGTATTTGTAGCACAATCAATATGATCATCAGATTATTTTCTCTGCAGAGTATTTGCTCTGTATTGCTCCTTCTGAGTACAGTGACTCTTAAAACACATCAGTTAGTTGACCTGTACGTTGTTAATGTAGTTTATGGTCCAAATAGTTAAGGTTTCTTAAAGCTAAACTTACAAAAATAAAAGTTGATTAGACTATAAATTCAATGATTTTTAGTTTTATGTATTGTCATTTCCTGACTGTTGAGCACACCTGAACATAAACTGAACCTACTAAATAAATTAATAAATTGTACATACTGTATGTAGCCACAGGTGTCCACATTGTAAGATTAGATATTTACACGGAAATCCTGCGCCTGCAGGATTTTATTGGAGGGTACCCATCATTGCACATGACCACAGCCCCAATGCGCATAATGTGTGTGGTGCACAAAAGCAGCACAATGCACCTGACCCACACAAATACAGGCCACACAATGCACGTGGCACTTAAAAACAGGAACATGGCACTGCACACCTGTCAGGTCCTGACCAACGCACAATGCCTCAAGAGCATGATTTGCATGGTGCACAAAAACAGTGCATATGTCCCACACAAGGCCCAATGCACACAATGTGAATGTAAAGAAAATAAAATTTGACAAATGAAGCTTATGCGCACATTCAGACTGGAAGACTCCCTCCATCTCACCTGCTCCATCTAGTCGCTGCGTCACGCTCCCAGCTGCAGTCAATCAGCGTCAGATCCTTGCATCACCTTACCAGTCAACTCTCAGGGATCCAGGTCTAAAGGCCCTGCTCTGAGGATCAGTCCAGTCTGCTCTCCAGACGTGTTCAGCCCACCTCCACCTTCTTAAAGGGGCAGTATTGTGTGTTTCTGAGGCATATATTTAAATACTATACCATAATAAAGTATCTATGTCACCTTTAGTTGTTATTAAA
>JAUBOC010000138.1:4256614-4299538 GCA_032275365.1 Anablepsoides cearensis | reverse complement strand
ACATTCTGGGGTAGCAGTAGGTAATTGCCGCTGCGCATGTTTTGTAATTTTGAGGAAATTGGTACTGGAAAGTCCTTCAAAGGTCCTTGAATTTGATGTTGACCAAGGTGTGGGAACCCTGGTTTTAAGATTTTTTTTTTATGACGGAGTTTGGAAATTTATCACAGACCCAAAAATGTAAGTTAAACAACTTAGCTGAAAAACATTTTGTTGCAATGAGATGTTAAATAAAATGCTGTTACAAATACTGATACTGGAGCTAAACTTAAATTAATAATTCTTTATATTTATTTACTTGTAACCTTTTTTATTAAAACTGAATTCTGTGGAGTTATACCTTGAAAAATCAACTGAAGCAATGTGATATAAAATGTATCACTAGGATAACGAGGCAAAGCGTGGTCACACAAACATACGTCTTAGACCATCTCATTTCATAGCCGTATCTGCAGCTGACAGGAGCGTCCTACGGCCCACGTAGAGTGTGGCCAATATCAACCGCGCTCTACGTCAGCTGCAACCCATGAATTGAGACACAGCCAAAGTGTGCTTTGTGATAACTGCCATTTTTTTCAGCTGCTATAATTCTCTGTCAGAACAAATGATGGGAAACAGTGTAGATTATTCCAGTATGATGTAGATCATGCAGCTTTACAACCCATCCTAAATGGAGATTAATGCTGACACTGGGGCCACACCCCAGCCATCTGTGGCCCAGTGTACCAAAGGGGTCCACCAGCAACCTGATTGGACGTCCAACATCCTCTGGAGGGCAAGCTGTCAAGTGATCTGCCTGCATGAAATGACCCTTTCCACTTAATTCCCCATAAACACGCACCCTCTCTCTTCGTTTATATTCCTATTCTGCATATGCCTGTTGGCTCAGATGCCTGCGATTTCCCTATTCCACATCCACACCTTTTTTTCTTCTTCCCTCACTTTTAAAAACATGTATGAAAAGAAGAGAAAAAAGAGCAGTGAAAATTTACGTTATATCTGTTCCACATGGATTTGTCTGCTGATTCTTTCCTTTCATCTCTGTTTCCTCTTTTATTGACAGAAGGTACATATCAGACAGTTTGAAAAACCTGTGGCCAAGATAGGGTTCCATTTTTTTGGTATTCATGATATGATAAGCATCATAGTGCTGTGGTTCTGAACAGAGGACAACTCTGCCATCATTTCCTGTGTTAACCTTTTTCTTCAACAAGCTTATTGCCAATTTTACATTGTTAAACAAAACAAAACATTTTGATCCTTCCTTTTCTGTCTTTCATACTAAGAAAATCTTGTAGTCATTGCAAAAGGGACAGCATCACTGGTTTGATCATTATGCTCTTTAAACAATTCATGAAGGCCAACTTTAACCTCTCGTTACAACTTTGTCTAATCGTGGTGATGGTACACTACTCACATTTTCTTAAGGAAACCTGGTGATTTAATTAAATAAACTATTGCCCAATGATAGATACATTGAATATTAGGTGTTTTTTTTCTTTTTTTACAAATTATTAGAATTTTATAATTAAAATATAATTCAATAAAAAAAAATCAAGATAAGAATCTGCCATGTTGCTTGACTGTGTTATTTTTGGCTGCAGATAAAAAGAAACAAGTGGGAAATTGAGTGGGGAATTATTTTACCCCAGTTGTTACATGCCCAACATTTCCCTTACAGAGTATTTTAGCTATTAGTGGTATTCTGAACAGCTTTTGGCACTTTTTTTTTCTTGTAAATACCAATCTCTGTGATGGTGAACCCTGTATATGTGCCACGTATATGAGGTTAAACCCCAGCAGTGCTAGCTGAAATTGGCTCCTGGGTAGTGGCCAGATGTGGTTTATTAGAAGCCTGCTGGTTTACAATCCATTTTTATTTAGGTTTTGGTGTAAATGCATAGGAAGAAAATGGAATTAAATGAGCTCCGGATGTGTGCGTGTGGTGTGTGTTGCCATGTCCTGGGTTTTAAGTTTATTTCAGGTGCACACATCAAATGTCTGGTTTGTGTGTGTGCATTTTGAGCTTTAGGTTTGCTGAGGTTCCTGCGCCATCAGAGCTTTTTACCCAGGTGTCCCACATTTCTGCTAATCTGCTGCTCATTGTGGCTCCTAATCTGTCTCAAAGGAGCGGTTTGGAAGGAGAGGGATTGGGGATCTGAGCTTTATGACAACTGTTGAGGAGATGCAGCTTATAGCAAAAAATTTGAGGAGAAAACTCAGTCATTCTGCAGTATTCCTACCCGTGAACACAAATTCACACAATAAACACAGGTTGGCATGAATTCATCAGTGTCAGATTATTAATAAAATTCTGTGCCACTGAATATTTATTTGTCAAAAATAATGAAAATTTTCAATGTAGACTTTTTTCCAATTAGATGTAAATGAATTTTAAATAAATAATGTTTTTTTTGTTTAAACACAAAAGAAAATAATCAGTTTATACAACCCTTTTTTTTGAGTACGCAAATATCATGATTAATAACTTTTATATTAACTGTAATGAGACACTGGTTCTGTACTGGTTTACAGTGTGAGAAGCTGCAAAAAGTCACAGACCTGTTGATTGCACAAGACTTGGAAGCCCCGGGGGAGAAATGAATATATCATTTGTGTACGTGTGGGGTGAAGCAAATACCAGTTGTCTAATAGCTTTCACACAAGGCTGATTGAATTAGATGGCCATGAGGACCATGTTGCTAATTGAATCACAAGAGTCTGTGTTCCAAATAGTGCTAGCTTGTGTTCCCCGTGGAAGCGCTGAGTCTGGGGAGGGGTTGGGGTTAGCAGGGTCTGGTTTGCTCTCACTGACAGGAACAGACATTCAACTTGTGGCTGCTCTTCCTTTATTTGAGACACTGACTCTCATTTCACAGGGTCACGCTATATTTAGATGTGAGCCGTTAAAAGGTTGATAGTCTACTGTAAATTTCACGCTAGTGAGGTTGTAAAGGTAATGGGAGCGCTGTTGCAGAAGCTAACAGGTTGTTTTAATTTTTAAAGAAACAGCGGTGCATATTGATGAGCACAATCTGTCACTACAATGATTTCTATCTTCTTTTTTTTAAGCAACACAAATAAATAGAGGCTCAAACATATGCAGTAGGTAGTTTTCTTTCAGTGTATCTTTAGTCACGGTGGAATATCCAGCATCTACACATGCTCAGTCCCACTGATGCTGGCCATTTCCACTGCTTTCAGCACCTTTTCCTGCTGTGCTCACAAAACCTAGCACCTCACATCTTTTTTTTTTCCTTTTCTTTTTTTTTTTTTTACTCCAGCAGCCTTTTGTCTTTCACACCTCAAACACCACACACGCGCACACACACATATACACACTGGCACACAAAGTCCTTGTCTTTCTTTGTCTCCCTTGTCTCTTCAAGAGTGTGTTCATTAAATAAAGCAGTTTTGGGGAAGGTTCTGAAAAGAGGGAACAGGGGGACTAGGGAAACGGGGGGCCAGGAGAATGTCCTCTAGCTGCTGGGATGCTTCAAAATGAGGGACAAAGAGTTTCCCTGTCAGTTCTGCAGCGTTAAGGGGACTGGGTATTTTTTCCCCCTTCTTTTTCCCACAATAAATGTGGTTTTGGACTGAATCATTTGTATCACTCATCTTATTATTTGGTAGTAACCTCACTGACCAGCTGAAAATCTACCAGGTATGAGAATGTTAAATCTCCAGTTTTGTTTGCTTTGTCTTTGTTTCCATTTGACCACTGTCAAATAAATACACGTAACAGAAACCTGACCGGCTGTTCATATTGACATTATTGGCTCTTTTTCTGTTCTAAATCACATAAATACACTCACACAAACCAACATATTTTGTAACATTTAGCTTTTTTTTTTGTTGTTGCAAGTCTCTTCTTCACTGTGCTATAAATCTTTCTGACTGTATATTCAGGAAACCTTTGAAACAGCCAGCAAAACACCTGCTATAAAAACTGGCTTAAACCCAAACAGAATTACTTACCTCACCTCAGTTTCTTCTGTGCTATATTTATTCAGAGAGTCTCGCAAAAAACCTCTAATTAAAGCTTTTATGTCACTATATATTATTAGCACTCATAAACATTGGCAGACACAAGCAGCTGGGGGTTTGGTACGCGGGTGTGTGGGGGAGGGATTCAGGAGATGTTTTTAAGAAGTTGTGTTAGATTAAAGTAGTATAACACCTGACACCTTAAATGATCAGACGACACAAAAAATAAAACTCTCTCACTCCAGTGACAGATGCTTTTATTGCTTTAAAACTTTACGATTTTAGCATTAAAATGCCTTCTGTGTGCCTTAGAGCATTTTCGGGTGATTTAGACTTTTTGACGCAGCTATTATTATACTGAGTCTGAAGTGTTTATAAATTTCCTTAAAGCTTTTCTATGTGCCTATGTTCTTGACTTATTGGCATGTTTTATTGTCGATCCCATTTCCACTCCCAGTCTGTGGAGAAAATAAAAAATGTGAGCTGCTTTTGATGCTATTAATAGCAGTAGGAACAACAGCGGTGCTGTTGTCAATAAATATTCTTACAATAATTACCTCTGCTTGGCGGAAATAGATTTGAAGTTAAAAGGAAGTGTTTAAAAAGTGGTCTTTAGTTTTCTTGTGTCTTGCTGCAGTGCCAACGGGATGATCAAACAGCTCAACAGCAGCAGTCTGGGCAGGCGAGGAGATAGAGAATTAAAGCCCTGATCTGATTTGTAATCACTACTCTCCATGTCTTTGCTTCACTGCATCTGACACCAGCCAACTGTGCATCTCTTTAAATCTGTCATCTGAGTATAAAGTGGAAATTCCCCAAATTTTTCCTGAAAATAATGGCCGTAGCAAAGCACATAGGAATGCCAATACAGTGTTCTCCAGAACTGGATAGGAAGAGTTTTTATGGAAAAAAGAAAAAAAAAACTTCCTGGATAAGTTTACTGTTTTTCTAGCACATTAAGAAGAGATTACAAGCAGTAATTTCATTTTTTTATCTTCTTTTAACCATTTTTGTGGGTTCTGTATGTTTGAGTCATGTAGTTCTTATACAACAGGGGTGTCAAATTCATTTTCATCGAGGGCCACATGAGCGTTATGGTGGCTTTTAAAGAGCCAGTTGTAATGAACTTTGACGTTTCATGTTTAACTTTGACTAAACAGTATTTTAACACGTCCTCTTTTGAATACTGATAAGAACTAAGTGTACAACAGACTAAATCTGTAATAATATTTAATATGTAATATTTAATAATAAAAATATTATTAAAAGTAAACTAATAAAGTTTTACTCACTGAGTTTCTAGTGAGTAGCGAACATGCATTATGGCAGATTTACTTTATGGTTGATGCTGACTTTAAAGCAGCTTATTTTGACACTAAATTTGTTGGCTGCAATCTGAGCAAGTATATTATGTCTATTAGTTTTATACCCCAGTGGGGAAAAACTATTAATTTACTGAACTTTGAGTTGTCCATCAACTGTGGTAGCCTGGCATCAGCTTTGTAGGCGCTAGTTTGTTTTTTACTTTTTCAAAATTTTAAGTCATTTTTTGTGTTGTTATGGATAGCCTGCATACTGCCACATCCTGTACATTTAATGTTGGCAAAACCAATTGCCAAATTCCTTCAGTGAAAATTTCCCAAACAAAGCCGTTTCCCACCTCGTCCCTCTTCTTTCTTTGTTTTCATCTTTACACTCTCACCCCCACTCCCTCTTTATGCCGTTTCCTATGGCGTTGCTCCTCACAGCCCCGTACTCTCACAGATCTCACTGTGCCTCTGAGGTCTGATCCCAATTCCCCACATAGCTGTTGCCTGGGCCTCATTAAGAGACCCTGTTGACTGGCAGTGTGAATGTCCAGGCCTCATGTTTCGCTCTGTGCCCAGAACCTTTTCCCCCATCAATCACGTAAAAAGAAAAACATGTCAAAGTTAATACTTTGTGAGAAGATCTTTAGCATGATTTCATTTTTACTTTAGAGCAACTTTCTTCCGGTGACATTTTTGGTATTTGACTTTAAGAGATGGCATATGTGAGTTTGTCACACCTTCATCTTTTATAATGTAGAAGATGAATTTGAAGCACAAAATTACCTAAATAAGGATTTATTTTGTGGCTTTATTTTGACAGTTTAATTTATAAGGAGTTTTGTTCTGTCATATTTGTAAAACTGGGAATTTAAACGTATGTTCTACCTCACTGTTTAGTGATTTGTCTTTTTGACAGGAACATTGCAAATGAACCTTAAATCAATTCTGCTTCGTGATTTAAACTCTTTTGAATGGGAGCTACAGATGCTCATGTTTCTGTATTCCAGATGTTATAACTGAGTTGTAATTGCAATTACAGATGTTTAAAAAAGGGGAATTGTTATTGTTTTACTGTATGGAAAGTAGTAATAGATGTTAATTAGTATATACTTCTATTTTAAAAAATATGAGTTTCATAATGTTTACGTAAAAAAAATGTCAAGGATAAGATAAAAAAATAAAATAAATATATTTTAAGGATTTTTTTTACTTCACCCCATTTATGCTCGGTTTATAATCATTTGCTTAAATAAACATTGTTTTGAAAATCCTTAATTAGACTAAAACGTATAGTTTTAATTCAAAAGAATGTTGAAAAACCTGCAGGGTGTTACCTTAAATAAACAACAAGTCCAATGTGTGGATTTTTTAGGTTACTGTATTTGCAACACCTCTGTCTCAACATTTTTTTTTTATTTTGTTTTGTTCTATCAGTGGAGCAGGTGTTAGCTGGATTACCTGAAGCTAAACTACAGCTTTTTTTTGGCTCAAGATATAAGAAAAGCTCATGACATGGTGCAGGTGCAAATGCTGGAAAACTTCTTTTTTTTGTTGTTGTTATTTTGTTTTGTTCCGTTTTTACCAGTGAAGGTTTAGGCAAAATGTGACTTCAGAGGGGAGGATAAGAGGATTTTGCCTGGTTATTTTGTTTATCACAGAATTGATTGACGCTTGCGGCAAGACACAAACAAATTCACTTCATGTACAGCAGGTGATTCATCCGCACACGGGCAGATGCACAAAAACAGAATTTAATGGCTGATGCGCTGCTGATCGCTGTGTTTGTGATGAATGCAAGTTTCCAGAAAGGAACCCTTGAAAGAGCTCTTAACAGGGAAGCAGAGCACTTCATACGTTTATCAGGCAACTACAGCACTGTGAATAATTCAAAACAGCCTTACAATATGTTGCAATATTATTTTCTTTCCTGGCGAACAGGCAAACATGCACAGGTGTATTTTTTATTACAGGTTGTGCTTTTGTTGGACTCAAAGCCTACGAGGTGTTTTGATTGTTTTGAATCACTTTACTTCATGGCTTCTGTTTCTGTAGTGCAATGTAAGCAAATAGCAAAGTAAGCTGTTAGGGCATAACTTTAGGTCTGCCATTAAGGGGGTTATGCTCTCTGCCCGCCATTTAATTTTGTAAAACAATTCAGGACATTTTGGAGTTAAAATACATTGTAGTGCTTTAAATGTGATTTACTTAACTTTCCTGATTTCTTTGTATTTACTCTGCGCCTATTCTGTTACACGCCAGTTCAACAATTAAGAAAATACTTACTTTTTACCTCCATTTTTTACAACAGTAACAAATATTGAAAATTTTTAGGATGTAATATACAACATTAAATTCTCAATTACATTTTCTGTTGCACAACAATTTGGTGAGTAAAAATTACAACAATACATGCCAACCCCTTCAAACGTTAACCTGTATAATGAGCCTCAAAAATCTGTAATTTTCACAAAAAGTGTATTAATCAGCAGGAGGAAATGAAGCAGCAGAGTAGGTTGGAAGATGGTTTGTTGATGTTATGTGTTTTTTTTAAACGTCCTACAGGCTGTGACATGTAAAAAAATGTGAAACAGTTTTTTTAAGAAAATCCATAAAAACATGGAAAAATACGTGAGATTGCTCTGTACATCCGTATACCTGCAAAATGAGGGAAAATCCGTGTAAATTACGGATAATCCGTACAACTCGACATGTATGCAAATACAGCCATAATTTGACAAGAGTAGACTAAAACCCTGCCTGTCATTTTCTGCAATTATGTCTAAACGTACATTATGTCATGGTAAATTTTGAAATCAGGTAAAAGTTACCTAAAAACAACAAGAGAGCTGCAGCTGTGTGTTTATCCAGTTAATTTCTATTACGTTAGAGCAAATTTTGTTATTTTTGGGGGGGTTGTATTGACTGGATCAAATTATTTCACAAATTATGCCCATGCTCACTACAACAATATTTTAGTAACAAAAGTATAAATCATTAAATATATTTTATTTATTGAATTATTTCACTTTCCTGAAAGACTTGTTGCCTAATAACTAAACGTGACAGTTTTAACTTCAATTGTTTTGTTTATTCTCTTGTTTTAGCCTGTCCGTCGGGATTTTTCAAGTCAACTCAAGGAGACAAGCCCTGCATGCAGTGTCCCATTAACAGTCGGACCACGAGCGAGGGTGCCATGAACTGCATTTGCCGCAATGGATACTATCGCACCGACTCTGATCCTCTCCAGATGCCTTGCACAAGTATGTATAGTATTTCAAATGTTGTTTGTGAACTCTCAAACCACTTTTAGAGAGTATATAGACACGAGTAGTTACTCTTTGGTTTCAGAGATGAACTGTTTGACACACGCATTTCGCACCCACAAGCAGAAGAACCCCGAGATCAAAGGAGGATAGTAGTCTGTACAGCTTTGAACAGAGAAACCCTGTCAGAGCTGTCTCTCACACAAATATATTGCTGACATGCTCAAAGCGTGTCTGTTCACAGATCTGACCCGGCAGACAAGGCTCGGCCGCCCTTCCTCTACATCACACAGTCCGTACTCCCAACCAGACTGGAGGTTAGTGGGCCAGGGCGCTCAGCTTTGTGAAGGGTCAGTCTCAGAGAAAGAGCCGAGGCGAGGCTTTCTCTTGTCATGCCAATGAAGCTGTTTGAATTAGAATTTGAATTTGAGACTGACATAGAGGTTGGGAGAGAGAATGGCAGAGGATAGATAGACCAAAGTAAGCTAGAGCAGGGTAAAGTTTGATGAAAATACGGCAAAATAAAGACGGAATTTGATGTAAAGGAAAAGAGGGTGTTTATGTGAGAAACGTTAAAATCTAATGATGTACACAGCGAGTGCGTAAAGTAGCACCTTTCAGTGTTTCAGTTTTTTTTTTTTCTTCGTATTCTCCTCCTGAGCCTGTTGAAAGGCGAGAGGAGGGAAAAGATTTGATGGTCTCCAACAAAGAAGATTTGCATAAGCCTGGGTCTGGGAGTTGAGCAGCTGTTGTGAATGAGAGAGCAGCAGCCTCACGTCACCCGCATTAAACGCAGCAGGGCTCGGTTTGATTAAAGCAAGACAACAGACCCATCAGAGAGGCCCGCCAGCTAATGGGATGGATATTAGTCCTCCTCCTTATAAGGATATGCCAAAGAGGAGTTATGCTTCAGAAAGATTCCAAGAAGGGCACTCCAGTGGGCCTTTTTCCAGAGCTGAAGATGTGTTAATTGATGCCAATTAAAAGGAGGTTAAATAAGAAGTGATCGATTCAGATTAGGGATGTTGTAGGCGGAGTGGAATTGTTTATCTCCTTAGTCCTGGAGGATATGTCTACCATAATTAGACGCACATGTTGGTAACAGATAAACAGTTCTCACTGTTTGTTTGTTTGGCCTGTCGGTCAGCGCGTAGCAGCACGTGGAAAAGTTTCCATTCTGTAATTCCTATCTGCTAAGTACGGCTTGATAGGAAAACAGTAGGTTTCTCTCAGCGGCAGTAACCCTATGCATTCCGCCCATAAGTAAAATGTCAAGAATAGATGTTAAGAAAACACTTGACTAAGTGGACACCTACATTGAAAATGAGAGTGCAAATGAGCGTCCCAGGGAAAAAGGCTCTACACGCTTGGAATGCAGTCAACTCAAAGCGCCTGTAGTATCTTTGCAAGGTTGTGGAATGTCTCCCCTCCTGTAAAAGGGGTTGTGTAAGCAAAGATAGTAATTATGCCCTTCACACCATCAAGGGCACAGCAGCACTTCCATCATTAAGTTACACTCGTGCTGTCCTTCAAATTTGGACTTCTGTGAGTGTTAACCACATTTTATCACTTGGATGTCGGCACGCTTGCCAAAACGAACTCAAATTGTACAATTCAGTTATTAATGTTTATTCTGTCAAATGCACTCACTGGTTGCTAAACCTCAAGTTTTCTTGTGTTTGGCCCTCAGCAGATATTGATTTTGGATGTCAATATTTATTTTTTTGTGTTTTATTTGAGGAGTGAAATTCCATAATACTAGGATTCATCTATGCAACAACCTTAAAGGACAAAATCATTTGTTATAACATAATAGGGTTGCAAGTTAAGGTTTGAGAAAGTGTTTCAAGTTGAGGTGGGAAGGGGGGCCTTCATCCTCACGGTTGCAATAATAAATTCTTAAATGTTTGCCTAACATTCTGACCAAAGCGCTTTCCTCTGGAATTATTTGTCTATATTTGTAATCAAATGTTGCAATTTCTTCTAGCGGTCCCATCGGCTCCGCAGGCTGTGATCTCCAGTGTGAATGAAACGTCTGTGATGCTGGAGTGGATGCCTCCTCGAGACTCAGGGGGCCGCGAGGACGTAGTCTACAACATCATCTGCAAGAGCTGCGGCGGAGGTCGAGGCGGGTGCACCCGCTGCGGCGACAACGTTCAGTTTCTACCCCGTCAGCTCGGCCTGACAGAAACCCGGGTCTACATTAGTGACCTGTTGGCCCACACGCAGTACACGTTTGAGGTGCAGGCTGTCAACGGGGTGTCAGATCAGAGCCCCTACTCTCCTCAGTACTCCTCAGTCAACATTACCACTAACCAAGCTGGTAAGTGGGCCCATCTGTCTTTTTCAGCACTTTACATTCCCCATGTGGTTTTCTCTTCCCTTTTCCTGTTCTGTTTCATTCCTCCATATGCACATAATGCAGAGTGCACAGGACTTCACTAAGTCTGCTTCTCTCCTCTCCTGTATGGTGATGTATGGAGATTATGGGCTGTAAAATGGGAAGCAGAGCCCTGCTGATGATGTGACAGGCAGATTGTGATGGCCTGTTGGTCTTTATGTTGTGACCTCATCATCGTGTATTTCAGACTTGGGAGCTGCCGCCTACCCTCTTCATATTGTTCACTGATTACAGCTTCAAACTATCCAACCACTTGGTTTCAGAAATACATTTCAATTTTTTTAAGTAGTACTCATTTTGCTCAGGATTTATATAAAAAAAAGTATTCTAGAAAGATGCAAATTAAACACCTTAAAAAAAAACAAAAACAAGAAGCAACATTTTTTACAATCAGATTGTAATTGTTTATTTTTCTGAATTTAAGTTACATAGATATATCTTAAATATTTTTAGTCTTTCTTCTGAAACTTTGAGATTTTTCATTTCCACTTTGTGGCTCTCACATTTCTAATTTATTCACTGAGGCAGAAGTGTTGATTCACTCCTTAATTGTCTCTGTGAAATGCATCATTTAATGTGCCAAGTTTTGCTTCCGCAACCATTCATGCAAAAATTATTACAGGCTGGGCTTCTCTTTTTGCACCCCAATGGCAAAATACAGCACTAAAGTGTTTATTATTACTCATCATCCATCCCTCAGACCACTTTTACATGGCTGCTACCCGAGGCTGGCGACGTGCTTTCCATGTCCGGATATGCTAATCAGTTAGAGTCTTGTCTGTGCTTAACCAGCTTTGTTTTTGGTTCATTTGAGTTAGCCTTGCTGACGTTTTTCATGTAAGGGCATGCAAGATCCACTGTTTCATGATAACAGTGAGCATTGATAAAGTGTGAACAGTTGCTCTGCTGTTATCTTCCCAAATATATGTGAGAAAGAAAATTCCCTTAAATTTATTGTTCTGAATATCAAAGTTTACTGAGATGTGTTTGTTTAAAAAAAATGCCACAAAGTACTCAGTGACAATGCTGAGGCTAAAATGGGACCTTTTATTCCTTCACTGACCTCCTTTTATTGTCTGTTTTGATTTGAGTCACTGGTGTGGCGGGTTAATTAGGGCCTGTGAGTGCAGTTAAGCGTTGTAATGAGGCCCCTGCCCCACTCACACTCACCGGGCCACAATAAGTCTGCCACCCCAACCCTTTGGCTTCTCTGCTGCTCCTGCTGAGGGTTCCTGGCGGAAATTGGGGGGCTCTGCGCCCTCTCCACTGAAGTGCTCGTCACTTTGGATTAGGCAGCAATAGCTCCCGTCAGAGCGAGCTGTGAAAAGAACTCAACTCTTGCTCGGTCCCACTCTATATTCCCACCTTCCCCCCATCGCCCTGTACGCTGCTAACTTTTGGGAAACGGGACTGGAGTTTTGCGATTCAAAACGCTACAGGGCTAGGGTCATAGGAACCAGGGGTTAATAATTGCATCTGGTTTGTGAAGCTCGGAGGTTATGTAAACATCATGTCATCCTTAATTATCTCCGGCGGTTTTGTGCTTCCCTCTTTCAATGCGAATGAGAGCGTGACAAATAGAAAAACAAAGAAATCAGAATGTATAAAAGGTTCTATGCATCTGCACATGTGTGTTAATCAGTCCCTGAGTAACCTTGCTTTTTGGCTGCAAACTCAAGCCATTGTCTAAAAGCAACAAATTAATCTGTGAGTTTCAGCCAAGCGGTGTGAAAGCATGTCCCGTTTCTTGTTTGAATTGCAGTCTCCTCAGCTATGACTTGTTGGTGTGAAGGTGGTGGTGGTGGTGGGGGGCGAGCAAGAATTCTCACTCTTTATACCCAATCAGGCACCCAACACACAGTATTACCCACAGGCTTATCCACCCTCTCTGTAGGTGGTGGGTGACAGTTCCTCTGTGATAAAGGACGTGATTGCCTCGGAAATGTAGCGCTTGATTTCACACTGTAATGTCACACTAAAGAAAATACTGGGCTGAAAGGTGTTTGATCTCATTTTATATGTGTGTGACTAATTCACCAGAACTCAGATGAGACATGGTAGACTAGACAGAACCCTTGAAATATGTCTCTTGCCATTTTTACGTATGAATCATATTTAAGCCATCCGCGGTGACGCTGCCATATTTATAAATGCTACTGTTGTAACATGTTAAAGTAGCTTAAGGCATGAGACGGAGTTGCAAGTTGATGGTATCCGGAAAACCTGAAGATGCCTGTCCTCCATGGTATTACACAGATTTTAAAAGTACCAGACAGCTGAGTGTGGTTTTAAAAGGCCAGTCTCTCGTACAGATTTACAGGGAGTATTTCTCTTTCTCTTTTTCTGCATTTCCATGTTCTCCCACACCCTTAGTTACGTTTGAAACCATTTAGCCAGTGTGAAGTTTAGTCAAACATACAGTATGTGACAGCTAAGCAAATTTGTTGCAAGACATTTCACAACCCTAATCTGCCATTTCTTGTCTGCTCGCAGCCTAAGCTCCATGGCTAGACAAGTTGGAAAAGCAATCAAGAGTGCACTGTGCATATATGAATAAATCTGGGTATTTGTACCTGTGGAAGCAATTGTTCCATTCTAGGTCAGAACATCAAAGCATGCTCGTGCTGTCAGTAATATTCAAACAGCAAAGCTCTGTTTAAACACTCTGTGGGCAAACAAAGGCTGTCACAGCCATGTGCAATGTTTTAGATGGTATTATTAATGTACAGAACTGTATACTGTATTTAAAAAAATCACAAACTTTAACTGCAAGACCAAAAAATTAGTTTCTAGCTCAGTGTAGAACTGCTTTGTCACCAAATCCAGCACCTACAACAGAGAACAGCTCTTATCTCAATACTATATATGTGTATATTTATATAATAAAGTCTGGGGAGAATTCAGCCTTGCACAGCAGATAAATCTGATCTCAGTGAACGCATATAGTGAATGCTATAGTGGTTTTCTATATTAGATTTCAGAGGACATATTTGTTTAGACATTTAATTCGCTCAAGGTGAGCTGCTGCTAATGCTACCAAGAAGCAGACACCCTGATTTGGTTTCTTATCAACTGAGCTGGTTGATTATGGATGTGAAACACATTATGCAGAGGACTGGGGTGGGGGGGTGGGGGGGGGGGGTGAGTGGGAAAGTGGGAGTGAGTGTAATCAGGTGCAGCCTTTTCATATGGTCCAGGCAAGATTTATGACTTAATTATTATCCAAATTGCTCAGGTTTGCTGTAACCAGGCTACTGGGGGCTTTGCTGCTTCGTTGGAGCAAAATGTGGAAGGCACTGGTGTCGAGCCAGGACAGACTACCGGAATGTCCAACAGCAAGCCAACAGTGGCACCGATACTGAAAGTTGGATTTGTTCTGGTTTTGCAGCGGTGCACGCTTGCAAAATGAATTGGACTTTTTAAATCCGACACTAATATGACACACATATGCTGGGTTTATTTTCTGATAACTACAGACAATAATTTGAAATGTCAAGCGCTGTTTTTGTAAGACAAGTATGGATTCTGAAAAATAAGGAGGCTGATCCAGAGTCAGACAGGGATTCTGGCATATTTTGTGCAGTGTGACAGAGACAGAAGGTGATGAGATAGGCACATATGGTGAGTGCCAGTGTAGGTCAGCCAGGCAGACAGACAGGAGGCCTCAGCAGGCACCTGGAGCTCAACACTGACAGAGCCTTTAGAGAAGGCTGCTCTGGTAATCAGCCAGCCTCACAGCCACCGTGCTCATGGTGCTGTTGAAACCCAGCAACAAAGAAAACAGTTTTTGAAAGAAATCGAGTGTATGTCGAGAAATCTGCATGGTCGGCACAGGGCTTCATCAGATGACTTTAAATAACCTGTACATTGAGAGTAAATTTAATTATGACTTCCCTGAAGAGACTTAGAACTTAGACTGTCAAAATTAACTAATTGTTCTTACTCATAAGTCATTTAGTACCCAGGTGAATCATTCTTTCCTGGTACATCACATGGAAATCTGCTGGCTTCACTTGTTCAAAAGAGAGAAAAAAGATAGATACATAATTTCTGTTGATTAATTTGGGTTAAAAGGCCACAATATTTTTGGCTTAGTGTTCTGTGAAAGGGAGCAAATGACAAAGCACAATTAATTATTGCTAAGTGCATTAGCTGTATACTGAAATCCGTAGAAGATTGACTCTGTTTTAATGCAGTCGTTTATTTACTCTTTACATCCAAGAGCAAAGCAGCACTGCTTTTTTAATTTATTAATTTTTCTATAAACTTTACTGAATCAACCTCATCAATTAAGCAAATGAATTGGTGATAAACAAAGTGGCACGCTCCCTCTTCTCTCAATCAGCTACTTGTCTTTGTAGCCTCTTCCTGCTTGCCAAACACGTTCAAATTTCTGTTGACAGAGACATTAAATATTCTTTTGAAGGCAACTGAAAGACAGAGTTGTCATTGTCTGAGCTACTGTCTCGTCAGCGTCTAGAGTTTTTGCTTTAAACACAACAATTTACTTCCCCCTTCTCCCTCTCATACATCACTGATACCACCCATTTTGTGTGGCGTCTTTGTCCCAGTGGGGAGGTTGTCCTCCTATTGGAGGGTCAGGGATTCAAGTCCCAGCTGTTTCAGAAGTGTCCTTGTGCAACACACTGTACACTCTTAATGTTGCCAACATGCTTATTCATGTATGAGATATAAAAAGGCTGTAAATATTATTATTATATTGAGCATCCATAGAAGGCTGAGAACCTTTGTTGTTAGCCAGTAGAAGCAGCTTCTGGTCTTTTTTGTGCAGAAGTAAACAGTCTTCAATGATTTTGTATCTATACAGCATAGAAATTTATTGATTCCCAATTATTTATTTATTTATTTATTATTTTGACAAACCACACATAATTTGGCTCAAAGAGTAATTCATCTGGGATCCAATTCTTGTGCTTTATTCTAAAAAATAAACATTTCTCTTCAGGCCAGACAGAAATGTCTTAAACACCATCTTTCTGTCCAGGACAGCCTCAAAAACAACACTTGGCTGGCTGTTTATTTTTGTTTTTAACATTGTTCTTGATAACTGATCACACTTTTCTAATGTGACTGTGTGCAAGTTATGAATGTGTGTATTGTGTTCCGGTGGATGTTTTTGTATAATTTTGTTTTTGGTATTTATGTTGCTAATACTGACAAGCTCAAGATAAATTAGCAAATTTTCTTTTTCCACAGTTTGTTTCTGTTCTAAATTACATTGGATATTATGATATTAAAACTACAATTTATAATTTTTTATTTAACAAAATATTTTAGATGTGTTTTGAAGCTTCTACTGACAAACCAGAGACAAAGGCATGCTGCCTTTCCACTGGTGTTTCCAACAGTGAAAAACATTGAAATGTATTCTGTGGTTTGTGGAGTTTTTCTTCTTGCCCATTTGGAAGTTGTTTAAAATAAGATATGCTGCCTGCTGATTAAACAACAGATTCAACCAAAGCTGTGTGAATCAAAGTCTTTGTTTCGCATCGCTGCGGGAGCCGGCTCAAAACTTGTGTTTGTTCAGTCTTAATCACCGCAGAGAGACCGAAGGACCACAGTAAATCTGTGGATTCTAATTTGGGGCATTAAATTTTGTTTAGGAAGTTGTTCTAAATCATTCAAAATCATATTTCAGCTTTACCAGGTTACTTTTTTATATTAAATCATCATTTTGAGAATGTACAAATTTTGTTTTATTAGAAACAATAATTTTTGAAACATTTTTTTTGCACACTTATAAAAAGCAGCAACGCCAGGATGATGGGTAAAATGGTAAAATCAGCTAACTACTTTTACTGTCATTTGTGATCATTTTTGACTTTCTTTTATTAATGTCACCATTATTGTGGATTTTATTTTTAGAGCCATCAAGAAAAATCACTAAAAGCTACATTCATTTTAACTGTATAAATGACGACTTCCTTCCTTCTGAATTTCCTTCTCAGTTTTGTATCATCATACACTATTTTGTGGTGCATTTACTTCGTCTGAAGATTAGACCTGTTGGCCTGGATTTAAATCGTATTGTCTTTAAGCATTTGAAAACTTTTTTAAACCTATAAAGAAATGATTTTTGAATTAGATAATGATCTGAGTATGAGTGTATTAAAACCCCCAGTCTTTTCCAGTGCAGCTGTTTTAAAACTTGATCAACTGAAATCTCACTTTTCTAGCTTTACTGCACTGGAAAAAGTCTTTATAGATGTAAAACCCACAATCCTTTGCAGCTTGAGAAGCAGGGCAGTTTTCCAGCATGCTAAAAGTACATGCAAATATGGGCCTCTCCCTTTAAGACGTCTCGATCTGCAGCTCATAAATGGACATCAGTGGGACAGAGTGGAACAGCGGCAGCTAGTTTGGGAGACTGCCTGGTATAGGGCCAGCTGGTTCAGGTCTTCTGGGAGGGATTGCTCTGCGGGAAATACTGATTTTTACAATGAAAAGGAAAGGGATTTACAAGTCCTGACCTGTTCTTGCAACCTCCCCCCATCTTCCTCAAGTCCTTGCTGCCTGTACCAGAACGCCTAATCAAATCAGAGCCACATGGTTGGAGACACAGTCGGTTGTAAGAAAGATGCAGATAAAAGGATTGAAGCATTCTTGCTCTGAAGCATATGATCCATGTGTGAGTCCGTGTTGGAGGTTTTCCACCTTTCTTCTGTGGCGTCTTGTTTGTAAAGTATCAGCACAGACGGTGTTGACCCTGAGTTTAAATTCATTATTTTAGATACTGTGATTTCTTTCCAACCCTTCATCTAACACAACTATATACATCACAGACGGTGGAGTGTCTTAAACCTCTTTATCTCTGAAAGCCTGTCTCGAGATCCTTTTTCTTTTTATACTTAAAAGCTTTTGACTGAGTCTGCTCTTCTGCCAGCCAGCCACAATGGTCTCTTCTTTAGTTTGCTTAATGAAGATGCCCATCATGTTCATAGCACTGCTTATTAAAAGAGGCCAAACTATAGAAGTCAAGGAGATCTTCAAAGAGAAAGTGGAAAAGCCCACTAAAGGAGTGTAATATAATAAGATTATAGGCATACATTAATTGGATGGATGAAACCCTCATTCTTGTACGTGAGGTAGTAGAGGCATGTCCCATTAAATTGGCTTGGATTTAATGAGTAGAAAAAGCCCTATAAACTCCACCTTTAATTGATTAGGGAAGTGATTAGGTGTTCAAATATGAGTAAAACATCTATTAGAGATGCTGAGCAAAACAGAGTCTTTGTGTTCTCTTTTGTTGGGGCAAGGCCCGAGCATCATTCTAGAATAAATTCTAAAAGACTGTTTTTTTTTTCTTCTCCTATCAGATCCAAGGCCGAGTAATAATGTGGGGTCTGAAACCTAATTCTCTGACAACAGCTGGGACCACCTATCCCCTCACAATTAAGCAACACGATACTTTCCTCATGCCTAGCTAAATTCATTATTTAATTTGATTGCTACCCTTGTTATTCCTGTGATTTTTAGAAGTTTTGATATAATCGAGTTGAAAAAATATAAACACAATCTGTTCACAATTAAAAGGGTCATACTGATGGTTTTCATGCTTTGGTTTGGACAAAGGATACATTCCTGTGAGTAAAATATGAGCTGTGATTAACACTAGCACTCCTCTGTCTACACTCTCATTTTTTGCGGTGTATGGAGAAATCGTAAAATGCCCTAGTATTTTCCTTTCCTAGTCATCCATCTAATTTAATTATAAAAACTTACAAACTCTGTCCTTGTCATTGTAACTGCTTCATTAATTTTAAATGCACAAAAAGAGCATTCAAGGAGAAAAGCAATAAATAAAATCTGCAATGAATGTGTGGATCTCCTTTGACGAAAGTGATCTTATTTGATATACAGTAGATTTGGCTGGCTTTGTGTAAACATGATTTTATTTTTCAAACCCTTGTTTTTAATTTCTAATTACATTTAATGGCGTGCAGTCCCACATGATTTAGAAATAATTATTGGATCAACACAGAAAATGGTTCAAAACAACTGCAACATGTCTTTAGTGGCATAATTCAATGACTTGTGTTTACACAATGGAAACCGAGTATTTACTTTACCCTTGAAATTATAGATTAAGTTGTGGAAGGAAAAAAAAAATTGTTACACTTGAAGATTTGAAGTGCACTGGAGACTTGTGGAAATGGAGTGCATAAATTAGACGGACAAAAATGGTTTTCATATGTGGATCAGTGCTGTAGGCCTGGCTGTAGCGTAACGTTGACTTGGCGTAACGCTGGCGTTCCACAGTCAATTGTCAGCTTAGCTTGAAGCACATTTACTGTATTGACTTGGAATACACAGCACAGCTGGATTTGTATTACAAACTTCATATTTTCACTTCGAGCCTAACGTTTCAACACTTCAAGCTTACAGAGGCAGTGTTTACTTCAAACAGTCGTGGCCTCATTTAATTTAATCTCAGTTTGTTTTCAATCGCATCAGCCCTTATTGTTTTTTTGAAGGCAGACGTGGTGACTGCCACTCTAGCTGTCTGGAAGTTGTCCCTTAACAAAAGGAAACCACTATGTTCTCCTCCAACAGCTTTTTATGCTGGCATGTGTCCATCCTCTGTACAGGAATACATGAGCTGCCTTTGTTTCTCTGGTCCTGTATCAGGTTACTAGGCATGGCTGCTCGGTGTGTTTAATGGAAATGCTATGCAGGAAAAGGCCATGTGGCAGTCTTGAATATATGTGCATCCGTAACAGGATACTCGTGAGCTCCCATTGGAGTAACTGTTTGCCTTATTAGGCTGTCGTCTTGTGATGGCAAACAAACTGGAGTGTACTTTGAGATGGAGGAGATTCCTAAAGCTGGTGTCCTGACTGAATACTGCAAACATTATTGTACTCCTGTCTCCAGGATAGCGATGTGATGCATGAGAGTGAATACAGACCATCATAGTGCGAGTGCTTTGTTGACCTGATATCTAACACTTCAATTTGTTATCTTCCAGCAGCTGCACGTAACAACATGAAATCACTTTCAATCCACTTTTCATGTGAGATATAATTTATTGTGTTAGACAGCT
This sequence comes from Anablepsoides cearensis, assembly GCA_032275365.1. NCBI lineage: Eukaryota > Metazoa > Chordata > Actinopteri > Cyprinodontiformes > Rivulidae > Anablepsoides > Anablepsoides cearensis. The sequence continues at coordinate 4,279,516 of JAUBOC010000138.1, read as the reverse complement.
CTTTTTTCTGGTTTGTTTTGGGGAGAGGACATGCAAGGTTTTACTTATTATGGAAAACATTATTAAAACAGGCTATGTCACCTGGGGTAACATATGACTGTATTTTCTTCTCAGCACTACAGTACTAGAGAAAATTGTCCACATGATGCTTTAATAAAGGCAGTTTCTCATAAAGATTGTAGATACTAAAGATTCATTTGTTGAAAAACCACACACATACAACCTTATAACCTTATATTATGGGGGCGTGGTAGTTGTAGTTTTCCAGTCAATAGGTTTTCAACAGAGAACGCGTGCTGAGGGAGAGGTTTCTGACTTTATTGCTTGGACTCAGGGGAGCCACTGTGTTGCTGGCTGAGGGTGGTGTGTGTGTGTGTGTGTAGCAAGGGTCAGAAACTGATGAGCGCGGGGCTCGGTGTACATAAATCTTGCCCAGCACCCCTCCTTCACTGACACCTCAACCCACCCTACCCTTTCACACACTCAGAGGCAAAGACATTCAGGCTTGCAGGCCTTGCCAAGCTTCCCAGACGGTGCTTTTTATCCCCAGTTTCTCTTAGCTTTAGGCTGACTTGCGACACCCTGAACTAATCATAATGGTCTTGGGACAAGTTGAGGTGATTACGCCTCCCTCTGACCTGACAATATTTAAGGTCACTGGGCTATGAAAGCCTATAGTTTACCACCCATGTTGTAACAAGCCATTAAGTTTACTTCTGGCACTTGTCTTTTTTTATTTTTACTGAATTATTTACTATAAAAAATGTTTGATACTGTGATACAAACTCAATTTCTATGTTTTCTTTTCCCTTTCTATTTATTTGTTTTAAAAATAATAATTTCTTATGAATGACTTAATAACACATATACAGGGCATTTGCCACTCTGATAAAATCAAAACATCTATTTATTACAATGATCAACTGTTTTTGAATGTACATATTTTTCAGGTAATTTTTTTAAAAGGACCAAAATACAACATTATATATATAAAGCATATTTCTGTTTTTAAAATGACTTTTTCAGTCATTATTTATTTAATTATTTTCAGAATTGATTCAAATTTTTTATTTTTATTTTTTGCTTGCAAAGACACAACTTTTTCGTTTTAGCATTACACAAAGAAATTAATAAGCAATCCAGTTTGGATGCAGAGGACAAAAATCAAGATGCACCGAGTTGTGCAGCATTTCTGCGGCTCGTGTGATTTATTCCACTTGTTTAGTTCACATGCGTGACAAAATCCACTTTCCTTCGTGTATTACATGGTGGTCTGGTGATTTTCAAATGAGTAATTTGTAGAAAGTGGTCTGTTATCAACAGCATGACAAGCGTAAATTAATCTCATCAAAGTCACAGTTTATCTTGGGAAGTCCCGTGAGACTGCTTATGTGGTTTAGCCAGTGTTGTGACTTGCCAGTCTGCCCTGCATGCCTGGCCATGAAGCTCTAACAGAAGGCTACAGAACATTGTATACTGTAGATTTTATGAGATTTGCTGAAGCCAGAGTTTGGCTGTGTGATTAAAGATGCTGTAAAGTTCTCGGAGCATGACAGTGGAGATGGGTCTGATTTATTTGCCTCACAGTTAACACACTGCCTTTTTGTCTTTCCGCAGCTCCATCCACTGTATCTATAATGCATCAGGTCAGTCGCACTGTGGACAGCATCACCCTCTCCTGGTCCCAACCAGACCAGCCTAATGGAGTCATCTTAGACTATGAGCTACAATATTATGAAAAGGTACACACAGTTATTGAATCATGCACACATGCTTTCTCCAAGCCCTTGTTGATCCCTATGAATTAATTTTGTTTTCTCCAAAGTAGGCCAAATAATGTCATAATCCCTTATTTTATTGCGCAATTTAATTTAGACTTTCCTCACGCTCGTTTGCGTAGCAGCAGATCCTTGAAGGCATGTAGCTTCTGAATATTGCTTAGAACCTCTGTTCATTCTCGTCCAATTACAATCATGGTCAGTCACTGCGAAGGAAAACCACACTCAGCCCTGAAGAAGGGCCACTGGGGATTGATGTGCAGAGACTTGTGGTTAAAACTATGGTGCGCTGACTGATGTAAAAATAGTGTTTTAGGGGCAAGCTCTCTGAAATCAGCATACTTTCTCACAAGAACACTTACAGTCAAAAAAAAAAACAGTATTTATTCAAGCACACTGAAGACTTAAAAACACAAACATGTAACCATGCGGAGATGCACATATGTGCAGAGTTTGTCAAGCTTTAGTCGAGATACTGTTTTGTTCTTCTTTTGATTATAATTCTCTGACACTGCTGGAGAAAGCTGTCAAAACAATTGTTCCAGCCACTGTTATGGCTCAGAAGTGCGCGCTGAGGAGTGCATTGAAGACAGCAGCTAAAAACGTCATAGTCTCAGCTCTCAAACCTGTCAGCATGCTGAGGAGGGAAAGCATGGCAGTGAAATACAGCTCTGATCATTATGAGACACGGCTCAGAGGAGCGGCTTGACCTGAAACTGCCACCAAATCTGCCTTCTGAAAAGCGTCTGCTGGATGTTTGCCTATTTTTGTCTTTTTTATTAAACAGTATTCAGAATAATTTGACGTAGGTTACCTTTAATGACTCTAAATTAATAATAAAAACGAAAAAATGTTCAGATACATAAAAAACTCATAGTGGATTTTGTTCATGTTGTGCAAAACAAAATTGCTAAGTCCTATTTAATGTTATTTTAAACTTATTAAAGCAGCATTTCATGGTTGTAACTTAATGCATCTGTGTTAAAATTGCTAATGTGTCATTTTCCTGCTCCCAGGACCAATCAGATTATAACTCCTCCATCATCAGAAGCCAGACCAACACAGCAGTCATCCGTGGGCTCAAGCCAGGAAGCATCTACGTGTTCCAGGTCCGGGCCCGCACCGTGGCTGGGTTCGGACGCTACAGTGGCAAGCTGTACTTCCAGACCATGACGGAGGGTGAGAATTCAACCGGTGTCTCCTGCAGCACGCACACTTCTTATCACCTTTCATGCGAGGCTTTTCAACACACTGTGGTGTGCAATTTGAGTTCAGACAGCTGCAGGGACAAGCAGGAAGCCCATTTTGTAGTAAACTGTATATCAGTGATGTATAATTATTTTACACATAAGCTTTCAGTATTTAATTTATGTATTACACAAACAGTCAAGGAAACATTTCTTGCTAGAAATAGCATAAATGCAATTTTCCCTACTAGCCATTTGAAATTGTCTTGTCTGCTGCGCCACAAATGGGAAAAGATGGAAAATTCAGTAAACATCAGTCAAGTAGGTTAATGTTAGAGCTATGGCTGGGTTTTCCCCTCTGAACATCTAATTTCTGTCATCCTGCAGCGCCCAGGGCCATCATTAGCCCAAACTCCCATACGTGCATCCTTGATGCTGCCACACGCGCAGATCCCAGCGCAGACAGTATAACAAACTGACTCATAACTGTAAATATTGAGCAAACACGGTACATGAAGCTAAGTGTTTTCATTTTTTTTTTTGTAAACCTTTGTTGTCAGCTGAACCAATGACTCCGTTTAAAGTGAGCAACCCACTTTTGTGACAGCCAGTTCTTTAAAAGCTGCAGACAAATGAATGGAAAAGAAAAGGGGGTAAAAAGATTAAGGTTAAGAATGCTCAGCTACTGCTGTTTAAAAAACCTATAAGTTCTATGTGTGACATTTGAAATTCGTTTTTTGCTTTAAAAGTGTTCTAAACCTTTAAATAAAATGCCACAAAGAGAATTGTGCTGCAGTTACTGCTAAATAACTCACAATACATGTTTGTATAATAAACTAGCAACAGTATTTTACAATAAAAAAAAACATTGAATTTTATCTGTTATATTTTTTTATTTAGCAGAAAAAAAAACACAATGCAGTGAATTTAAATGCAGTTGTTTGTCTTGTGTGGCAGTTAAAGCAGGAATTCTTCTCTGTCTGTTTGCCCATTTAGTAGCTTGTTTCTCATTCTTGGCTGTCTGATCAGGCTGGGTCGCATCCAAACACGCTCTCTCTCCTTATTTCACACACTTTCTGCCAAACAATTTGCCAGTATCTGCAGCATCTGAGGACATTCGATGTGGTTTGTAAAATTTTGCATGCAGCCAGTCAGGATGCCAAGATGTTCGATGGTTTACCCAGCCGTATGTCTGTCTGTCACCCATTGCAGCGGCTCAGATGCTTTCCCATATGTTTCAGCTTATGACTCTTTGGGGGCTGTGTGTATGTGTGCACATGGCATAATGTTTATTTCTTTTTTTTTTTTTTTTTACAGAGGAGTATAACACAAGCATTCAGGAGAAGCTGCCACTCATCATCGGCTCAGCAGCGGCAGGATTGGTGTTCCTCATTGCTGTGGTTGTCATCATCATCGTTTGTAACCGGTGAGGCAGTCTTGTAAAAGAAAATAAAAAAGAAATTTATTTTATTAATAAAAACAGTTCGATAAAATTAATTGTTTGTATTCCATTTTACTTTTTCTCCTTAATAAAATGTAAATAGAAGGTTTTGTATCTTTAAAAATGGAGTTCTGTAGATGCTCCAGATCAGTGGGTGCCAAAAGGTTATAACCCCTGGTTTGGGTTTCAGTTCCCAGTGGGACCACTCATATTAAAAGTGTAGGTCTGCACCTGTGCTGTATTATACGTCTGAAAAGAATGTCAAAGATGAATTTCTCAGCGTACTTTTATTATTGGGGCTGATTTCCCCCAGGCTTTTATGTATGCACTATATCACAGACTTGGATTATAGCTTTTTAATGACATGCAATATATTGTCGTGCAGAACAGATAAAATGAAAGTATCTAAGTTTTTCTTAGAGATTGGCATATAAATCAAATAAAAAAACAAAATGTACATGAAAAGCTTATTTAATTAAGAACTTTATATTGTTAGTACAGACATGGATTTCGTATTGATAAAAAAAAAATTATTTTAAAAAGAGTCAAAATACGATCCACTTACGTAGCACTCTTATTTATGGTCGGAATTTTTTTATTTCCTCGGTCTATAATAAAGAAACTCTAGCAGACTGAAAATATTGGTTTAAAAGTATGCGCCACTCTCTGATTTAAAGAAAGAAAGGGGAAAATTTATGTGTAACCCATAATAACACGCCCAAATAATTCATGCAGCTACCAAACCCGTGTGTTCCGTAAAGGAAAGATGAACATATGTTTGGGCGGTTTGACTACATGGCTGGATGCCTTTTTTTGTTTGCAGTGGGGGAAAAACAAACAAACAAACAAAAAAAAAATTTCCTAACTTCCAAGTTTGATCATAACAGATATTTTTTTTTTCCAGACAAGCACACCTGAGGGTGTTTGATTCATGTGTCTCCCTCCTCCTTTTCCTGTGAACCAGAGCTAGAGTTCTTTGTCTTTTCCCCAGGAGGCGCGGCTTCGAGAGGGGTGATTCAGAATACACAGACAAATTGCAGCACTACACCAGTGGCCACAGTGAGTAATCCAGCACTCCTCCCTGCTCACTCTCACTGTTTGGTTTCTGCCTCAGGATTAGACACACCTGTATCCATGACTACCCTGTCACACAGTCATCCCCATGGCAGACGCTCAGAACTCTACTTCCTCACACACCTGTCTCCATGACTACCACCTTGCTTGCCTCCGTCCTTGGCTACGTCCCTGCGCATGTTTCGTTTTTACCCCGTTCCATGTGATCTCGCCCATTGTCTGATTCTGTTTGCTCAAGGCGTGGGTTTAACCACATCAAACCAGGCGTTCAAGTGTGTGTTCCGTGCATCGCGTTTCATAGTTAAGCCGTTCCATTGTGCTGGAAACGGGTCAGTCTTCCCTCACGTTAAAGCCATTAGGATGCTAATGCACACGAGTCATTTTCCATTGTCAACATTTTCAAAAGATTTGGTGAATGAACAGAATCACTCATTATTTTCTCCTTTTAAACAGTGCAGTAACATGGAGTTTCTATGAAACTAATACAGAGGTAAATTTGTAAGAAAGGTATTTCAGCCTGGCCCCATGAGGTAAAAAAAAACCCAGATCTTTAAGAAAATATGACTTAGTGGTTTTTTTTTTTTTTTTTGGTTTAAAGGTATAAACCCTTTACTTACATGGTTGTGTGACTCTTACTCTACCTGGTGTTTTTTGAGAGCGTGTAAATTCCTCTCAAAAGGTAATATTGTCCTTAACAGAATCCAGACACGTGAGGAATCCCAGCTTGTTCTGTAGTGGAGAGTGTGCCAGTAAATAGCTGGGTATTTCACAGCTATTATCAGAAGCCAATGTGTCTTGTATGCATCCTGTCCCCACACCAGTTGCAGTCAAGGCTTTTGCCCCCGTTTATGGTGGTCCTTGCCATTAAAAAGAAGGTGGTCTTTTGAACGTGCTTTAGCTTGAGAAGAGGTTGCCGGCTTTAGAAATGTGTGTGTGTGTGTGGGGGGGTGCCTGTTAAGATCTTTTCCATCTGTTCATCTCCGCAGCCTGTTTTCTCAGTGTAGTCTGCCAGGTTTTGAGGCAGTGTGCATGCTCCTCTTGCATTGCAGCAGCCCAGGCGTGAGTATACCATCCATTCAGATAGCCCCGGGTCTGATGTGGAGGTATGAGCACTGTAATCGGATTTAAAACTCAAGACGCCTGAGTCCCTGAACACTTAAAGGCCACCTTAAGCCAATTTACCTGGCATTGTGGCTCAGGACAGCCAATTTATTTCAAGAAGTGATGCTGAGCAATGCTAATATAGGACCCATGTTTCTTTCCTGGGTGTAAATGGCTCTATGGCTCACTGGAGATGATATATATATTAACCCACAGTATTGCAGCTAAGAGGACTGGATGTGTGATGTCCTCGCTGACTGAACAACTACACACAGTAGCCATGAGGTACTTGTCGCAACCACCATTTGTAATTACACTACCTCCTCTATCATCCAACCTTCATTACCTTTATGTCGTACCAAAAAATCTCATAATTGCCAAGGAGTGTGGAAATGGAAGGTGAATGAATTATTACTCTGCCTTGCTGCATTGGACCGTCTGGCCCATAGGACTGCAAGTAGAACCACAACAATTAAATATTATAGAGGCTCTTTCCTGTCTTACAAGTGTCTCCAGGAATGAAGATTTACATTGATCCGTTCACATATGAGGACCCAAATGAGGCTGTGAGGGAGTTTGCCAAGGAGATTGATATATCCTGCGTGAAGATTGAACAGGTCATCGGTGCAGGTAATGGAAAAATCTGACTTAAACCTGGATGGGACAGCATATTAATAACTGAGTTTAAGCAGAAATAGATGCAGGGAAGGTGCTTTTTTTCAGTTTGCACTTTGTTTAGATTGCATAACTGAGTTTTTTTTTTTTTTCATTTGTCCTGCAAATAGGAGAGTTTGGAGAAGTTTGCAGCGGTAATCTAAAGCTTCCGGGTAAAAGAGAGATGTTTGTAGCCATAAAAACCCTGAAGTCCGGCTACACGGAAAAGCAGAGGCGGGACTTCCTGAGTGAGGCCAGCATCATGGGCCAGTTTGACCATCCTAACGTCATTCATCTGGAAGGCGTGGTCACCAAGAGCAGTCCTGTAATGATCATCACGGAGTTCATGGAGAATGGATCTCTTGACACCTTTCTCAGAGTAAGAACCCTAATTTTATTAAATGACACAAATTATTAAACATTTTTTTGCTCATAAAACCAATAAGAAATACTTAAATTACTATACAGTAAAATAGACATTTTGACACATACTGCTGAAATTACTTTTACAACAGTTTTACTGTTATCTATAGGTTAAAACTGACACTCTGGGTTATGTTTTGTCCAAACTAACAATAAAACAGCTGAGGCTTACAGTGTGTTTTGTGCTAACAACAATGTTGCCTTCACAAACTGACAGTACACGCTGCTTTGAAGCTTAGAAGTCTCCATTTAGAGCTGTTGCTTTGACAAGCCTAAAAATTGATATGATGATCTCAGCATAATAAGTTTATCACGACTCTGTCTAAAATTGTTTACTTTATTAGACAGCCACTGAGGTACCTGCTAACTATCTGCCAAAAATATGACAAGGAGCAATCACTCCTGCTACGCAAAGAGCATATTATTATCTAGAAAGCGTGCCAAGAGTTATTTATTTTTTCGTTGCTCTTTTGACAACACAGAGAAGGAAAATTAATTAACAACAACTGCTGGGGATAAATTTACTGCCAGCCGTTATGGAAAAAATGAAGTTAGGTTCCTTCAAAAATTCTCCTCTCAGTGAATAAAAAAAGAGAAGGAATTAAAAGCTTTAAAATTAAAATGGCAGCTATTGCTGTTTGCAAGGAACCTACTTCTAATTTACATTTTTATAAATAAAACATGAAACAAGACATTAAACTCAAAAAATGTAATGATGCTTATAGTTATTTCTTGAATATTTTAAACATGTTTACACCCTCTTAATTTAATTATGCAGGTGAGTTAAACAGAATTTTGGGTCACTTTAAAAATAGGTATTTTATTCAGTTCTGTGCAGTAAGTTTAAATTGCACTCTCAAAAATGCACTCTATCAAAGGCCAACTTATCAGATAGAATGCAAAATTTTGTTTTCATTTTGATAATTTTTTTATTATTTATTTGGCTTTGTCACTCTGCATCCCACTGCTTTTTTTATTAACTATGTTTAAAAATTCTACAATTATTTTTTTTTTCTATTTCGATAATAAATACAGTGCTCATGGGTTCACCAGATTTTTAGTCCTCATAATTTTGACAGCAAAGAAAATTACAAAGTGCAGTCCAAAGTACATTTATGACCCAAATTAATAATTCAAACACTTTTCAAGACTTAAAATGAGATGTCATGTTTAAAAATGAATCTGCCTGTGTGATGAGATGTTTTACAAGTCATCATCATCATTATTTGTGCAGGAATAGTGAAATAAAAACAAATATTTTGATGTGTTTATAATTTTTGTAATATTTCACCTGCTCTAATTGCTGCTTCTGCCTTTTCTGGAAAAGCAAAAAAAAAATATCTCTGATTAATGGAAATGGAAGATGTATGATCTTTTTCCAAAACATAGTTATTTTTAGATGCAACCTAAATTATGAAAAAGGAGCTCTCTATTTAATGTGACAGACATTAAGTATGGAAGTGTTAAGTGAGTACTGTAAAAGTGGCATATAATAATTTAAGTCTTGTCTTTTTTTAAAGTTAAAAGACTAAATAAAATCTGAGAGTGTCGTTTGACTTTGTCATAGGGATTTGAATTGGTGTGACCACTTCTTTGTGAAATTGTAAAACATTAAATAAAAATAGAGCTAATATTGGAGAAGTAGAAACACATCCCTCTATGCTACGGAGTACTTTAAAATGGTGTATAGCTTTTTTTTTTTTTTTTACCAAACAACAAAAAAATCTTTTTGGTTTTAAAATGTTCCATGTGGTAAAAATAATGGCATAAATTAGTGATGCACCATTATAAAGAATTTCAGCCGATATCGATATACAACAGGCCTATTCAAAGTTTGGCCCTCCAATTGATTCATTCATGTCTTAAGCCCAAACCCCCAGTTTTCTACTTTAATTACTCTATATTCTTTTAGGGAAACATGGACATGTTTGGTATCTACAGAAACATCAGAATATTGGCTAGAAGCTGGTGAAAAACATTTCTATGAACACTCAAGACAGTTAAAACTACAAGCAGTTAAAGATAAAACTATAAAAGTGAAAATACAATTGGTTTAAACATTTGTCAAGTCAGAGATGTCAAAAATATTATTTGTGTTAAATATGAGGCATAATGTGTTCTTTTTGTTTTTGATGGTTAATTATCACTACCTATATAGGGTTCTGTATGTTGTATTCATGATTAAATGCAGCAAAATAAACTTTTTCAGAGGTAACAGATCATTGTAATACGTAGTTTATTTACATAATGACTTTGCTGGATGTTCGGCCCCTCAGCTGTTGACCTGCAGTAACTGTGGCCCCTGGAGCAATTTAGCTAAATAGCCCTGATATACAATATTAACGAACAAATTATTTATATATAGATACGCATAGACACATATGTGTCTTTTTTTGATACTGTAAACAACAACCATTGCTCTCTACGTCAGTTAATCCTGGCTGTGCAGCATCAATATCACTATCATGATCAGTCACCGCTCGATAAACCATTTCCGCTCCCGAAACAGAAACACAAATGACAAGCAGGAAGTTAATATCAGATGTTAATATTGGCTCAGTTTTACTTATCGGACTGATACTGATGTTAATGCCAATTTATTGTGAATCTCTAGTCTAACTTCCAAAAGCAACAGACAGGAATCAGACTTCTGTGAAAGAGCAAAATGATTAGATCCTACACTTTTATAAGGACAAAGTTTGATTTTAAAAACATAGTTCGACTTTGCACAATAACACTGAATTGTAGATCAATAGTAATAGCTACAAATACAGTATAAACCACAAGTTTTGTGACCTTGTAATTACATTTTAGACTGCATAAAAAAAATTTTAGTGTTAAGCTTCCTGAAAGCAGTCCACACACCTTTAATTGATTCCCACCAGTATACCTTGCCCAGCCAGTGTTGGCTTCCTCCAAGACTACATCAAAGACTTCCTGAAGAAGCTGACATAAAAACTCCTGTCAGCGCACTGCTGAGGCTGGGTTCAGAGCCTTGATTTGCATTCTGCCTCTGACCTCGAAGACGCAAAACATCAGCTCTTTTTGGAATTTGATCTTGTTTGTGTACATGGAGATCCGCTGAGCATATTTGACAGCAAATTGTTTTTTTGAAAACAGCAGTAAGCCCTTGTAAACCGTAACTGTGACAGTTACACCACAGCTGCAGACAGAGTCAAAGCTTCTGAGCACAGTTTGTGTCACAATTTGACTCAATTGGTGGTTGGTTGTTTATAATGATCACTGCAGTCTCTACTGAGCTGCCTGCTAAAGTTGTGATATCACAACAGGAGGAAATAGTGCTGGGTGCATAATATTTGGGGATTAGAAATTATGAACACTGTATTGACAATGGCAAGCTCACATTAGATCTTTACTTCCAGTTTTGATATCGTTAGCAAACTTGACCTGAGGAATTTGTTCAATTAAATTGCAAACATGGGGCTCAAATCAAGCGCCAATGTATTCTTGTTAGAAAGTTGTTTTCTGTATGAATATTACATTTTGTTTAATTGCCGTGGTACAAAAGGATGAGCAGCTTGGTGTGAGGAGAGGCATCCTCTCGACTAATGAGCAGCAAAGCGTTTTGAAATAGAAACAGGTTGGTGGAATTTGGCCGGGCTTTCTCCGCTGCTTTACTCGTTTCCCCTATTAGTCTTAATGTCTGTCCACACTCGGCCTCATGCTCTCATGCTCCATTCTTCGTAATCTCCTGTTTTCCTGACGCCGTGGTGGGTGGTGGGGAGAGTGCAGGTGTGCCCAGTTGGAGGCACAGCTGCACCACAGCTCCAGACACTAGCCGAGCATGGGGTAAAGCCTTCACCAAAACGGAAAGAGGAACAGCTGTACGCAGACAGCCAGACCCGGCTTAGTCCTGCCTAGTCCCACTGAGGCCAGCTGGGCTCAAACAAAACCTGTTGGTGCCCAGCAGGGGTTTTTATTTCTTTTCTTTTTGTAAACCAATACTTTACCATAACTTTTCTACTGGTTTCATATAGATAATTCAGTTTCAAACTAAGTGTTTTTACAAGTTTACTAAAGGATGGCATTTGTATTTGAAGTTATAATTTCTAATAAATTTTAATACAAAAGCAAACTTTCAAACTTAAAACAACTCTTGTGTTAAAATATTGCAATACATTTGATTTAGATCAATAAATATTGTCTTAGTCTTTTTTTGCATCCTAATTATGATGTGGTTCACTAAAAGAACATTCAGGGGAAAAAAAGTTCAATCAGAAAACAGTGTTAAGCTGTTGCAGAGTTTGTATTATTAAACAAGACAACCTGGCTAACAATCTAAAAAAGCCAACATATGGCAGACAGTTTTGGTACTCATAGACCACCCCCGATGGGAATCAAGCTTTTGACCTTGTTAAAACGTCCATATGGTGTTTTTATGTGCTAGTATGCATATCAGGAGTAAAATAAGCTCCTGCCACCATGCCTCTGTGAATCTACCTTTGAACTGCAGTTACAGCTATAGTCTCAAATAGATGGATTGAAACAAAATGATTATTTTTTTTTTTGCTTAATGCAGATAAATAAAAAAATAATTTAGGGGTGCTACTTATGTTATAAATACTGAAAACATATTAGTTTTTTTTTCACTTTAGCCTAAAATGTCAAGAGTGTTTGAGGAGAGTGGAGTGAAAGTTGCTGCAACCATGCAGGTGCTGGAGGTCGTACGAATGAGGATTAGGAACACAGAACATTTTATTTTATTTATTAATTTTTTCCAGAGTTCTGTCTTTAATGTCAGAATTCTGAGTAAAAAAGCCAAAATGCTACAAAGAAATGTCAGAACTCTGAGATTGAAGTCCAAATTCTGCAGTTAAATTGAAACAATTATCTAAATGTTACTGTGATCAATTCTGGTATGTTTTTAAAGGATCAAACAATGAAAGGAAAGGTTTTGATGTGTAAGTGTTCTTTTACCTAAAATTAGAGGATTTCAATTTTGGGATTTACCGTAACAAGTTGCACTCACAACATTTGAATAATATTAAATGCCCCCTAAATATTCAAGCAGTTTTAATTACAGCCCTTTTTTTAAACAATGTGTATCCCTGATATGTGTTTTACAGCAAAATGACGGGCAGTTCACGGTGATCCAGCTTGTTGGTATGCTGCGTGGCATCGCTTCAGGCATGAAGTACCTTGCCGACATGAATTACGTGCACCGCGACCTCGCTGCCCGAAACATCTTGGTCAACAGCAACCTTGTGTGCAAAGTGTCAGACTTCGGCCTCTCGCGCTTCCTGGAGGATGACACGTCAGATCCTACTTACACAAGTGCTCTGGTATGAAATGTTTAAGGTTTACCTTCACCTGTTTACATTCCCTGGGGGTATCTGTCTAAAATAAGTTTAAGGTACTTTTTTAATGGATAAGAACTTGTCTGAGACTTGTAGACAATCTTTTTAATGTTTTGTAGGTTTTATTAGGGGTTAAGCAGTTCACCCCCTTTCTGTTTCCTCTATCAAGCCGAATACATTTCATTTCCCGGTTCTCTTTTCCTTTCTTCTATAGTATTGCATATACCACACTTTCCTCCCAAAGGTTTTGTTCTATCCACCTCCCAGTTTGGATTACTATCAGTATTTTTGCAGTGATCTGTGCCTCTCTCCTGAGCCAGGACTCTATCACGGTCAGGTTTCGGTCTCACCTCTCTTGCCTTGCTTGTTCTTTTCATGTTCACAGGGAGGGAAGATCCCTATCCGATGGACTGCACCAGAAGCAATCCAGTACAGGAAGTTCACCTCTGCCAGTGATGTGTGGAGCTACGGGATCGTCATGTGGGAAGTCATGTCCTACGGAGAGAGGCCTTACTGGGACATGACCAATCAAGATGTATGTGTTTAACATGCATATTGTTTTTTTTTTTTCCACAAAAGTTGTTAATTTTTTAGCCTGGGGGTCACCCCGCAAACGGTTACTCACAAATCCTCACTACACAGATTTATTTCTGTCTCTCTGTGTTTCATTAAAGCCTCAAATTCCTCAGAGACAAATTTGGTCACTGGTGTCTGCTTTCCCTTAGCTAAACACATGGGTTTTTATAGGAAAATTCCCCCCACACTCACCACAGAGACTTAATCAGATAATTTGAAATGCACAGCAGTGCTCAGTGGACGATTTCTGCTCTTGACTGGAGCCTCCATTTTCTATCTCCCTCTGGGTAGTGAAGGAGAGAGCAAATTATGGGGAGAGAGATAATGAAAATAGTTTCAAATTGAAAGTGAGAACACTAATGTGCTAAGAGGGACCGAGGACCTCAACAGTTATCGTATTAGCAGCTCCAGATAGTGTTTCTGCTCCACCGGGGTCCTCGTTTGGAGGTCCTGTGAATAAGATTAATCTAAGTCTGAATGGAGCTTCTTTAATGACCCTGATAATGAGCAGGGGATTGCGCACCCTGCATACAAGTATCCTTGGTGTTGTTCTCCTCTGTTAACTGTGCACCACCTCTGTGTACAAGTGTCGACATTTCTGTAAGGTGCCTTTATGGGGCGAGAACATTAAATACACAGGAGTCAGAGTTAGTAGAAGTGGTATTTTATGACTTATAAAAAAAAAAACTAATCAAACATAGTAATTTATACAAACTTTTCCCTGTTGGATCACATCAGTACACAGTAACTGGTAAGTACATTTAACTCGGGACACACGCACAAGTTTTCTTTAGAAATGCCACAAACTCAAAATAAACACACGATTTGTCACACTTGAGAGTTTTAGATCTTGAACTTTGGAAACAGTTGAGTAAATTTAGCAGCTTAAATGTAACAAATAATTAAATCTTCCTTCATCAGTGAATGTTTTTTTTTATGCCTCCGCTGGGAGGGGCTGGATGCATACTGTTCTCTGGCTGTCCGTGTGTTTGTGTGGTGTCCGTTCATCACAGGTGGTCTGTGTGTGCGATCTCCTGAATGAAATTATATATTTACTTATAAATAGACATAGTAACTCCATTAGGGTAGTACTCAGTCTGATTAGATTTTGGGCATCAAAGGGTCAAAGGTTAAGGTCTTTTATGATGATTGGTAATATAAAACTGGCATGTTTTTCAAAGTCAGACATGTCTAAGGAAGGCGGAGGCAAACAAATCAATGCTGTGGCGTTGAGTTCCACTTTGTTGATCATAGTTTTTTTTTTATTAAAATATTTAATGCAGTTGTTATGATGTTTTAGCTTTTACTAAAAGAAGTGATATCTTTTAAATTGGTGTTTTGTCCATCGCTTGATCTTTTTTTTTTTTTTTTTGTAGTCCCACCTTATAAGTTGTGTGTCTGCCCCTTCAGGTCATTAACGCCATAGAGCAGGACTATCGACTGCCCCCACCTATGGACTGTCCCAGCGCGCTGCACCAGCTCATGTTGGACTGCTGGCAGAAGGACCGCAACAACCGGCCCAAATTCAGCCAGATTGTCAACAACCTTGACAAGATGATCCGCAATCCCAACACATTAAAGGCCATGACTCCTTTATCTTCAGGGTTAGTAAAAAAGCAGACTCAAATCTGAATTGTGTCCTTTAATGCTTTTCTATTTTCTGTCTTTTCTGTGGTGTTTATCTTTATAGAGATATAGTTTTTTGGTTAGGTGTATTTTAAACAAATATGAATAACATCCTGAATTGTATGATGATCTTGGGTTTTTTTCAGTACAAAGGTTTTCCATTGTTAACGTGAAATTTGAGCTATTGCGACAGTGTCATCTACGGCACGTTTCCCATTTGCCAAACAGCCTCTCTTGTTTCTCCTGGCGCCAAGCGGTTACGTAAATTAAGGCCTTTTGGTTTGATACATCCAATCCTTCCCACGAAATGCTTCAGGCGAATTCTGGGTTGAAACTGTTTTCAAAACAAAGCGTTTTCAAGCATTTTTGCTTTGGGTGTTAGTTCGCTCCGAGAGCCAGAGCTTTCTGATTGCTTTTATCCCTCTCTGCACTTTCACTGGTGCCAGAGTGGAGGACCGTGGGCCAGATTTTCCACAGACACTGAGTGGATACACTGGCTCCCTGAAGACTATCACCTCATTTGGAAAATACCCTTTATGAGAAATCAGTTTGGGAAAAAAAAATTTTTTTCAAGGATTAAGCTTGTGGGATTTTCTAAGTTCCATCCAGCATTCTGAAGTTGTAACATAATAATTCATGTTTGAATCACATGCAGGTGGTCTGAACTGACTATGATGTGAAAGCTTTTTATTTCGAATGGCTGAAGCCCCCTGCTTGTTTCCCCTACAGTGTCCATCTCCCTCTGTTGGACCGCAGCATCCCAGACTTCTCCACCTTCAGCAGCGTGGATGAGTGGCTGGATGCCATCAAGATGGGCCAGTACAAAGAAAACTTTGCCAATTCAAACTTTTCCACATTTGATGTGGTGTCTCAGATGACCATGGAGTAAGTAATGATGATGCTTTGCATTTAAATTCTGATAACTATAAAAAAAATGTATCACAAGAACTGGATTTTCTATCTGACTACAGTTTTAGCAGGAACAGGACTCTGTCTGTGGCCTGGATGCAATTTTCAGATCATAACGATGTAACAGGGAGGTTGAACTGTGGGCACAATAGCTTGACAGCAGAGTTTATTCTCTCTCATGTGTTTAACAGGCCTCTCTTTGGCTTCAGTTGAAAACTTAAGAGGAAATACTAGAAAATATGTTTGGCCTTCTAAAAACATATTGAGAAAATTCATGATACTTTTTGAAAAAAATCGATTCATGTTAGTGCGACAACAACATTACAAGTCTGAGATTTGCCTAGAGAGATATTTTGCCTTAGTTGTTTTTGACAAAACAGATGGCAATGCATAACCCATCAAATGTGATCACCAATGAGACTGAGCATAAGGGGAGAGAACTTTGTTTTATGGATAAGTAACTGCGCAGCGGTGTCCAAATAACGTTTGCAGATGCTACTGCTTATATGTTGTTTCACTAAAGTAGAGAAATAGATGTTTATCTGTCTCAGCTGCATTCAGATGGGCTCAGTGACATAAAGCACCATCACAAACACTAGTAGAGAATTTTATTTTTTATTTGGTTTTTGAAGCATTCCTGCATCAAAATAACTTTGTGATCAGAAAGTATTGCCTTTTTTGTTGTGATTCTACATTTCTTTATACAGCAGTCCTGATCAACACTTTCCAGGTTGACTGTTTACACTAGCACTGATGAATATGGGTAGAGACGGGTTGGTTTGTGTGGTGAGTGTGCTAAGTTTATTCTGACATCTGTTTCTGTGCTTCACAGTGACATCCTGAGGGTCGGTGTGACTTTAGCGGGCCATCAAAAGAAGATCCTGAACAGCGTCCAGATGATGCGGGCACAGATGAACCAGATCCAGTCAGTGGAGGTTTGACCCTCCTGAGAGGAGCAGAGGGGAAAGAAGGCTGTTAGGACACAGGGCTCTGGATGTGGAGGACGGAGTGGATTTTTTTTTTTTTTTTTTTTGCGTGACAGTTTGTCTAGTCTTCCCACCGGGCTCCCATCAAGCCCCCATTCCCCTCACCTGTTCCCTCCCTCCTCCGTTTCTCTCCCCTGTGACCACACAAGTCCGTGTGAGGAAGCATCCAGGCGGACCACAGCTAAGCCCCACCTTCAGAGCCAGAGACACGGGAGGTTAGAAGTGACCAGCAACTCGTTTTTCACTCTTCCACCACTTTTATTTGTTTTTCAGCATTTATTATTATTATTATTATTTTAGTTTTGTTGGTTCTGATGATTTTTGTAAAGAAGTTTTTTAAAGAAGAGAGAAAAAAACTGATAAGTAAAAAAAGGAGTTTATCTAAATTTATAGATGATATAAGGTTGTATATTAGATGAACTGAGTAGGAAAGCTACCCTTTAAAAGGGCAACAAAAAAAAGAAGAAGAAGGAAGAGTTGGGGAGAACGTCCTCAAGGTGTGAATATTGTCTTTGTTTTTAATGGACATTATGTGGAAACACAGAGTTCTGCAAGACAAACTAGGAAGAACTGGGAACTCTACAAACTCATCCAAGTGGTTCCACAGGTAATATAATAAAAAATGAAATTAAATAAAAAAATGAACTGAACAGTTTGTGGAATAGACTGATGTCTAAACCACAATTATTCAGACTGCCAATTTATGCAGTGCTAAAAAAAAAGGAAGAAGACGACAAAACCTTTTTTGTCGCTGCAAGAAATTTTCTATATTGTTAATATTTTGTGATGAAGATCCCCTCCTACCATGCTTCCACTCACTAAAGACTGGTTTGCTTTTTTTAATGTCTTTCACCATGAAAATATTCACAACTTGCCAAATAGAACTGTTCCTCTTCACACCTTAGACCTGATCCTGTACTGTACATATCAGATGCACTTGACCTGTTGTAACACGACAACCCAGAGGTAGTTTTTTTTTAAAGGTGATCAGTTCAGGAGCAGAACAGCTGACTGCAGAGAAGATTTACAAAGTTGTCATTTTAAGTTGATTAAGTTTCTTACTGTAGCTTGTGAGAAAAGAATAAAAAAAAAACTTGTGGAAAAAGAAAAAAACTAAACAAAGAAAACAAAAAAATAGGAACTGTTCTTACTTCCCGCAGAGATTTTCACAGTTGAAACAACTGCTTTCGTCAGACTCGATTTAAAATGTTTCATTACAGAATTCTCCATTGTTCTTTTTATTTATATTTTTTTTTTTCTAGTGCCGTCTGTTCGTATACGCACACGTTGTGCACTCATAACACGGGCATAAAGAAGCAACCTGTGTTTGATAGCATGCTGAGTGAGTGCTTCATTTCACAGTGCTTTGATTACTCAAATTCTGTTTGCTGATAACTTGGGTTTGACTTGCTTGCGTTGTAGTCAACATTATTTTACTTTCCCTTTGAAAAGACGTGTTTATGTTCCGATTGTTCAGAGTTTCAGTACACAGCACACCTTTGTTTTTACATTCACACATCCGGTGTTACAATTAGATGTTCGTGTTCTATTATTGCAATTTCTGTATGGATGTCATGGAACCGAATTGCATTTCTTCTGTACTGGGTCTATACTTGTCTGACTCCAGCCAACTCTTTGGATCTTCCATCAGTGCTTCACATTTATTTTTGGAAGGAAAAAAAAAGAATCATGTTGGTGCAACAAAACAATGTAGATAAACAGTTTCACTTTGTAAATGATCATGGATTTGTCCATCCGTTTCCCTTTTTTGGCTTGCAGTGGTCTCAGCGGTGACTGAGTGAGGTGGTACACTCTGGACAGGCCACAGGGACACAGAAACAACACTCTAACCCACCTAGGGTCTAATTAGAGTTATCAAACCTTACCTGCATGTTTTTGGTCTGTGGGAGAAAAATGGTTGAATGTGCAAACTCCACCCACAAAGACCCCCAGGCTGGGAGTCAACACTGCGACCTTCTAGCTCAGAGGCGGCAGCTCTGGTTTTTACTTTCTAGGAACTTTGTATTCATTTTGATGTTTTTCTTGTGAGAACTGTTGCCTCATGAGGGCAGAACTGCCTCTTCCTGTTTGTGTCGTAGCCTGTAACCTGTCGTATGGCGTCTTCATGGAGGATTATGGAGTCTATGGCGGTGTAGTGATTCTCCAGAGATGGTGGATCAGACAGAGGGGTTATGCACACGGGCAATAAATGATAATCGGCAATGCAGAAATCCTGCTGGGCCGCACTCCGAGAAACCCAACAGACATACACGGACGTCCAGCTGTGAGCTATCGGTCAGATGTGTCTGATCACAGCAGGACGACTGCGCCCCGATCACAGCCGCTCTGCCCGGGCACCGTATCCCTCCCTGTCCTCCTGATAACACACGCCTGTCGACCACCTGTCAGCGGCCTCCTCTGATCCGCTCGCAGTCGGCTTTCGCCAGTTGTCTGGTTTTGTCTCAGTGTGTTTGAAGGCATTAGCCGCAGCAGGCATATTGACATTCAACAGCAGGACAGTTGTGTCGTGTCTCGTCTCGATGAGATTCCTCCTGACTGGACGATGCTGCCACGTTTGCGCCAACCAAACCCTCCGATGCTGACCCAGGTTGTTGAAGCTGCAGATGGCTTTATATCGCTGAAACCTTTCTCTAAAAGAAACTATAGAAACCTCAAATACTGCAGCACTATCAGTCTGTCTTTTATTATTTCCAGCTGTCAATGTCATTTTCTTTTGTCTTTGCTTCACAGTTCACTGCCTGGTTTACTTTATCTGCAGTAAGACACACTATAGCTAATATTACCTTGGAATCTTTTTGTACCGTGTTGTAGGAAATCAAATAAGGAAAATCATGAGTCAAAGTCAGGAATCAACCAGAAATGGATGCTTTGACATTAATGTTTAGTGTTTTTACTGACCTTTTACCTCGTCTTCTTTTTTCCATTTCTCAGTACGGAACAGCTCCCCCATTTTTATTTTGGCGTATCTTCTCGTAGCATGAAAAATTCTCCGCCGTCAGGAAAAGCACTTAATGTGCGGGAAATTAATCTCAAGTATGCACAAGGCTGGTGTTTCTTTCATTCTTTCGGTCTTTTTTTCCTTTTTTTTTTTTGCTGAAAGCTCGTTAAAACTCATTGGGATGCTTGTCCGTGGATGCTGCCAAGACTTTTGAGTTATTAATCAAGCAATTATCCTTGACATTTGCTTTGAGGAATTACCTTAAACAGGGTGTGCCAACTGTGGTAGAGCTGAATATTGCTGAAATTTATTTTTCTATTACATTCACTTTTTTTTGGTAGAAAGCAAGTTTTTTCTTTTCTTTGAATAAGTTATAAAACATAAGCTGTTTAATTGTGGAGTGATTAGTAACATTTTTTTGTTTCTACTTATAATTCTCATTCCACAGAAGAGACCTAATGTTGTTCAGGCTGAGCAATGAATTATAAATGGGCCCTTGTTTTTAACCTAAGCAATTAAATATAAAAAAAGCATAAAAAATGTGCAACTGATTCAAGTGTTACACTTTTCATGCAAAGCATTTTAAAATAAGATTCACTCTCACTCAGTTATTATTTAATTCCTTCAGGGTTCAGACATGCAGATGGACATGTCGGATTATTTGGTCACTTGGGAAGTTAATGATTTGTATAAAAGAAAATAATTTACATGTTGGATTTGTTTTACTTGCTTATTCCCTTTAACAACGTTTGGTTTTGCAAACTTTTCACAGACAGAACTTATTTAACTTGTAGTAAAACGTGCCATTTACACGAGGTCTTCAGCTTCCGTTCAAAAGTTTTTCAGTTTTCTTCTCAGAAGCAGTGTGGCAGTGAGTGATGCCTCTGGTGATTTTACACTGTTGCCAACTGCATTTGATTTATTTATTTGTTTTTAGTTTTTACAAAGACAGTGTGTTATTTTCTCCTCTTACATCTGTGATGCAGTGTAAAAACTACTCAGCTCTCCTGCCCCTTGTGTGCCAATTTTTTTAAAGACAGAGGAAAACCACTGCGGTTGAGCGTTCGAGCTACGTGACAGTGTGCATAAACACGAGCCGTGTCGTACCCGACTGGGCTGCATCACAACACGACCCGGCTACCCCAGGGTCAGAGCAAGAATCCTGTCTCCTCTTGTGGCAAATAGAAAATGGCTCCTGTTCACTGGCTGCAGAGCGAAGCACCAGGGCGCCCTCTGCTGATGAGGTGTTCCAACGTCGTTAAGAGTAGGATTTTCAGCTCCATTGGTTTTGTGAAAACGGCAGCAGGCAGATCTCCTCTGTTTGGGAGACGTCAGCTGATGATGGACAAATAATGGCTGCTGCTAAGAGCAAGTCTGTGCCCCCCCCCCCCCTGCTGAACAAACGTTCATACCACTACGGTGTCCTGTGTAAACTATGTGTTCTCCACTATTGCTCCCACCCTACCTCGACATGTCCTAAACCACCCCCTCCACCACCACCACTACCACTAGCTCACTGGCTCTTGGTCAGTCCAGTCAGGGGATGTCTACTCTGTTAAAACCCACATAATAGACCAGTGCCGGTTCAGACCACTGTGACTGATGTGGGAGATCCTGTATTTCTGTATAAATGTATATTGACTGTAACCCTGTGAATGATGTAACAATTTCATTATTTGTAATATTGTCATGGTTTTATTTTCTAAAATTGAAAAGCCCAACTTGACTCTCCTCAATAAAAAAACAAGATCTGTTATAAAAAAAAAACCTGTGATGAGTAGTTTATTATATTATATTATATTATATTATATTATATTATATTATATTATATTATATTATATTATATTATATTATATTTTTTAATTTGTTATATTGTATGTTGAGTGTGAAATAAACAAAATCCAAAAAATAAAATAAATAGGAACAATTTAAAGTTTAATTGGTGGTGGGTATATGATTGTTCAGTTGCAAACCTCTGATTTAATTTTAAATTAAATGATTTATTAATTTTACCATGACAAATTAAGTTTATTTACATAGTAGAAGCACATTTTAAATATTTACATATGTTTCAAAATGTCTCAGTTTTAGTTTTGGATCTTATTATAAAACAAAAGTGTGTATTTGATGTAAATTTAAGAATAAATTGCAAAAATTAATACTTAATGTTAGGATTTTCATAATTTAGAAAAACAGCATGTTTGACTTTGATTGAGGCTTACTGAAAGTCAGAGATCGTCTCGGCACAGAGAACTATTTACCAACTGAAGCATGAGGACTCCCTTAAATAAAAATAAATTCTACTTTTGTCTCTTAATTTTGCCTTTTAATTTAAGATAATTTGACTTTGTAATGTGATTATTATAGAAAAGCAGCTATTCAAAGTGAAAAGTTAAATTGCTTACAACATTTTTATTAGTGAATGTTAATTCTTATTATAGTAAAAGTAATTCCTTTATAGTAAAAGGATCATAAGTGTGTTTTTTGACAGTGTACTGCATTTTTTTTTTACAAAATGTCATAAAATCTTTTCATGTAAAATATTTTATTTTTCAAATACAAACAGGGAAACTGCTTTATAATATATAAACAAAATGCACAAAAATAGCTAGTATGTGAAAAACAATTAGGATATCAACAAAGTATAACAACACAAATGCAAAAAAAATTGCATTCCATTAAATGTTAAAAATAAAAAATAATGCATTCATAAAAACTACATAAAAATGAAATAAAATAAAACATAATTAGTTCAAAATAAATAACAAAAAAAAGTAATTCATGTAATCATGAGCAATTTAAAAACACAATTTACCAATATAATAAAACATTACATACAGTTTTAACTTTTAACTGTTTAAAACATACAT
>JAUBOC010000138.1:4191004-4218988 GCA_032275365.1 Anablepsoides cearensis | reverse complement strand
ATAAAGATGTCTGACCTCTGGTGCATTGCTGCGTGCGGGGGTCATTATGTTACCGCTATGCGGTATCTAGTTTGAATGAAAGGATTGTGCAGTATAGGATTTTACTGTGTTGTTAATTAACTTGTCAAAAATAGATTTTGTTCAAAATCTATAAAACAAATTAGCTTGAAGCTGGAATAGGCTAGATGTTTGTTTTAGGCGACTCAGACAATAATTATCTGGTTAAGACTAAGGTTTCAGTTGCCTGCATTGTTTTTTTAAATGAGGCTATATTCACTAAAATCTGGAGATCCTCTTAACGGGCAGCTTGTAATTATGAGAAACTATCATTATAGTCTTTGCTTCAGAAGGTCACTTTTTGCCAAGTATCACAGCTGTTGGTAAATCCCTCATCTGTCAGGCAGTGCAAGTCTGTTTTTGTGCTTTGTATTTCAAATTGTTGTCTGTGACGACACAAATCATAGCTTCTGCATAAATCCTGGACATTGTGTTCTCTGAAAACCAAGCTTAATATAAGGTTTTTGTTGACATTTTTAGAGTTTATCAAACAAAACCTGAGGAAAAAAGTGGGTTTCATGTCAAAATATAGATTAAGTATAATGTAAAAATAATTAATTGAGTAAGACAAAAAGTAAAAAAGTTGTTTGACACACATTTAACTCTCTCATGTATTGATTTTGGGAAAGTTTCAAGTTTTACTGTCACTCACAATTCAAACACGTTATTTTAAACCCTGGGATTTTAATTTAATAGTTCTGTAACTACCAAAGGTGATGTTTTAAAGAGTACTATTCTACTCTTTCGTGTCATCAGCTGAGCGTCCAGAGGAAGGTGCAACTTGGAATTGGCTGTGATTTGGTGTTCGTGCTGTCATATTGCAGCAATAAAGGGTTCAGGTTTAGGTCTTGGTTTGCCTGGTCTTCACTGACATTTTTTATATTTTTCCTGTACAGGCATGGGTTTTTCAAATTGCCTCCAGATTTATGTGTGTATGTGTTTGCTTGTCTCTTGTCTTTTGCACTGGACTATTGCCCTTTAACTTCAGGAGTAACTCCCCCTCATTGTCTAAAACTTCTCAAATATCTGTTTGAATGTCAGTTGTCGTCTTTGTGCAGATTCACTTTAACATTTACTTTGTTACAGTACTTACATAATTTTATTTGAGGATTTGTAATTTTACTAAGTAATCTTTTAAAATGGTTACTTTTGCTTTTATTTCATTACATGTAAGACCTAAAAAATGATACTTTCACTTCTTTACTTTAAGATTTAACAGCTACTTACAAAATTAAATATGTCTGAATTCATCATGAAAGGAGTTGTTTATGCGCTCTAAAAAATGAATTGTTATATTTACTCAACCAAGTCATGTCATGGTTCCATTAAACCTAGCAGAACAAATTTAAAGCAATATACATACGTTCTGTAAAAGATGATATATTGCTCATATATTGGTTCAGTGGAACCAGTTTGGTTAAGTAAATTCAACTGTTTATTTTTTAGAGAGTGTGTAAAAGTACTAATTTTCAGTTTTATGACTTTTACTGAAGTACTTTTCTCATTTTTAAGTAATTTTCTGTTAGGGTATTTTTTTTTTACTTTTTTAAAATTTTTAACGTTTTAAAAGAACTTCATAGACTTCTGTAACCAGCTTAGTCATAAGTTCAAAAAGAAAAAGTAAGTGACATATGTTTTGTCATCAAATCAGTGCACATTCTTGCTTGTTTGGGGCCTAAAAAGGATATTGGGCTCTTTTTGTCAAGCATAAGAAACACCATCCAGACCGTTATCAGCGAAGGGGTGCAAAATGTAGCATCTGTCACTGTTTGAGGCTGCACCAGCGCTCTGAGCATGGATGGTTTGTATTTAAGAACCGGTGATGCAGAAGTGTAGGTTGGAACTTTGAGGAGGCATATGCTACCACTAGAACAAAGTCTTTCACAGAAGGCCTGTGGTTATATCAACACAGTAATGTCTAACCCTAACAAAATTGAGATTTAAGGTTATTATTGTGTTTATTTTAAAGTGGTTTACATTTTTATATAAAATTACTACTGCCATTGCATGAAAATGTACCCTTCCAGTTAAATCTGGCACACTTCTTTGTCAAATTAATAAAACAAAACAATAAAAAGGTCAATGCTGTCAGTCAAGAAGATGTGTATGATGCTGTCAGTTCAATTGAGCAATTTGGTTTCACGTAGCATCTCTTTGAATGGAATGAATTAGTTTAATCTCTTTCTCTGAGTCCCAGAGCGGAGATTTGGAAACAGAAAACGTTGAAACAGATACTCAGCCTCTATTCCTCTATTATGATTTATTGTATAGGCTGTTAACACCAAGGCTTCTTCACTGGTCTAGCATTTGATTACAGTTCACAAACCAGTCTACTCGGTGAAAAGACAAAACTATAATCAAAAAGAGAGAAAAAAAAGCTATATTGAAAACCTCCACTTTTTATTTTCCTGTAATTTGGAGTGTATAATGGCTTACGTTATGCACTAATTGCTTGCTAGATGAGATGTGAAAATCTAGATTGTATTAGAGGATTAGTGTCACCAAGTTTTATCAAGCTCTTCAAGAGTTCAGTTACCAACCTAATTAATATTGTAACAAGTCAATCAGAGGACCACGGAAACCGATTCCATGCCATCACATTTTTTCTCCTCCATGTTACTCAAAACGTGTAAAGGTCACTTGTCCTTTCACAATGCTTTAGAAATTAGGCAAGCCCTAAATTTCATTATTAAAGAAGTTTTGTTTATACTAACGCATTTAGACATATTCAATTTTAAATACCATATTAGAGCAAATACAGCTATTTTAGTTAGAACTGTGAGTGATTGTTGAATGGAAGGTAGATAACTGCAGAAGAAATGTTTTCACTTATATCATACTGCAGCATGCTGTAAATTGTGCTAATGCAAAGCAAAGATCCATGCACTCCCAAATGTGTCCATTTGCATGTACAGCAACAGTGAAAAGTAGCCACCCACATTGCAAAGCTTCACCTCTTCCCACCAATATAGTGTTTTTTTTTTCAGCAAGAAACATTGCCAAAATTCAACTTAGTTTCTGTATAGAGCAATATATTTGCAGTGTTGGGAGTATTGCAGTCTGCGTCTGCTTCTATCAAGTAAAGTTTCACTGAATGCAAACTGTAAACACGCAAAATAATTCAATTTTAATATTAGATCTCAGTAATGCATAATGTAAAACTGATGTTAATGATCAAGTTTTCTCATTTGTTGGCTGGGGAAAAGACCATTTAAAAGGTGACTTGTACTCCCAAACAACAGCTATAAAATAAAGGTGCATTAAATGAAACATTAAACTTTGCAGACGTGTCAAAGACAAAAAGCTGCTGTAATTGCTTTGTCATTAATTGTTGGATGAATTTAGTCAAGGTGCCCCGAAAAAATGCATGCATGATTTGTTTATGTATTTAACATTCAAATCCTGCATTTATTAAAATACAATAAAAATACATAGGTATCGGTGACATCCAGACCTATTAAACATCATTTAGAATGCATTAGAATACATAAAAACATGAATAAATATTTATTTTACAGTAGGCATCAAACACATCATTGTTCTAGTGATTCCACTGTATTCTGAGTGTGTAGCCACAGTCATGCTGTAGGTGGGTGTACTGGATAAACACAACAACTTCACCTCATAAAGTCATAAGGACTTTTGATCGACCTCACAGTTATTAAATCAGCTCCCAATCCTCTTAAGAAAGTGCATTAGGCTGCACAGCTGAGATACTTTATAACACTTAACTTTACGAATATCATACAAGCAAGACATTTGTCTCTTTCAGTTAATCTTTTTGTTTTCTTGTTAGTATTTCAGTTGAATAATAGAATTTAATCTCTGTCATTGTGTCCTTTTATTAATTTTGTAACTCTCAGCAAAGTTTTTTTTTATTTTTATTTGCATAGAAATGAATAAATGCCATTTAGTTTTTCAGTGCGGTTGGCATTTATTTTTCTAAATGTTTTGTTTGTTTGTTTTTTAGGTGTAGAAGGCATGGAGTGCTCCCTGCCCATGGATGGCAGACGTGTTTCCCTGACCCAGCTCTCTAAAGACAGCTTTCGCGAGTGCCAGGCCACCCTGACTCTAACAGACCTGCTCATCATCATTTTCTCTGGCATCTCTGTGTCGGTAGTGGCCATTATGACCAGCTTCTTTTTGGCATCAACGGTTCATTGCTTCCAGCGCTGGAGTAAAGGAGCCAAGGGAGACGAGGAGGACAGTGAGGAGTGAAAGTGTTTGGTTTTGAGCGCGTGTGTCATCCTGGAACTTCAAACTATTTGAAGACGCTGAAGTCAGCCCAGCTGTTTCTTACCAGGACTAAAGCATGAAGTGCTACTGATTCACTTTAAACATGAACATGTGTAATGGACTAATTAAAGACATTCCCAAGGAATGAGTACCAATCAAAGGTTAGTGAGTGTTATATGCCATCTGCAAAATTATATTAGGGATCACTTTTTGTCTGTGAATACCTCTGATTTTTATTTGCACCAAGTAAGGTTTGGGTTATCGTCAAATGGCCTAAAACAAATACAATATTTTGAGGCCAAAACATATAACAACGAAACATTTAAATATAAAAAGGTGTTACTTCTGCTGTCACCTTAGTATTAGAAAAACTAAAACCCTTTCAGCATCAACTCATAATGGATATTCAGCCTAACGATTTAAATATCTATAAAGTATTAGAGTTAGTTTGAGATTTCTGATCGCTTTCATTCAGGCTTTATCTTTGTAAAACAAAGTACTTGACTGATTGAAGATCCACAACAAAAAGGATGTTTTAACAGCCAATAACCTCAGTTTTTTAACTGCTGCTAACATGTTAAACTGGCAGATTCTTCCCATATGAAAAAGCCTCATTCACTATAAAGGTTCTTTACCAAAACTGAAAAAAATGGTTAATAATGCCACTTGTTTCAAATGAAAAAGTGGCAGGATGCTGGAAAAGATTGATATTTTCAGGCAGAAAAAGTTGCCAGTGGATATTTTCTCACTTTAGCAGTATTATCATTATTTAGTCTCAAATTTGTATAAAAGAACTAAAAGGTATATAATCGAACATTAAAATCAAACAATATGTATGTTCCTAGACTGATACTATAAATTATGTAGAAAAAAAAAATCCAAAATATACCCGACATATTCTTGAAAACGATGAGAAACGTGGTATTAAATTAGAATCTATGTAGATTTATTCTGTCAAATAGCACACCTTAAATGGTAAATATATTTTTGGCAAGTTTCTTCAGACTCATACTGTCTTCATCTGCCAAAGAATAGGTTTAGGTAGAGAGAGAAAAAAAAAGTGAGACGTGAGGACATTTCTGTGAGGGATGTGCTATAGAGCGACATAGGGATAGCTTCAAAAGAGAAAGCAATTTGCACTTTGTATAAAGATATTATACTCCAACAGTTATGGTCTCCAAAGATTTACATTTTCTTCCTGTCGGTGACTGAACCAGACTTCTTACGGGGCTTCATCCATGCAGTGTTCAACAGCTATTAAATACAGAGCTCAGAACCAGTAGTTATGTGACAGTTTAAAAAAAACAGATTGCAGGCTGTGGTTGTTTGCAAGGTATCTGACAGATTTTTGTTTCTTTTCTACAAATCAATTAAAGCTGCATAGTGTGATTTATTTTTGTTCACATGAGTAATACTACAATATACTTCAAATTGATCAATTTTTTTATTATATGCATTTAGTATTTTTAAATCCTTGGAAAGAATACAATCATGTATGTATACATTTATTTTTTGGTTTGTTTTTCTCAAGTAAGGCATAAATAATTCAGCAGCAATGCTGAGATGTAGCAGTGGGTATCAAAATAGCCACGAGCAAATAATTATCGTAACATATTATAGCTCTATATATAAAAAAGGATACAACATTCTTTCATCTCTTTTGAATGAAATACAACCCTTAATGTGCAGAATCCTGAGGTACACTTGGCAGAAATGACAAAAATAATGAATGTGGCCTTATTCATTGTTGATATTTTTCCATGGGCATCAGTAAAAGCACAAAAAGTTTATTTCATTAAGCTGTTTTTATCTCAGTCCACATTATCAAAAGTTAGATTCCATCAAAATTTGGTGTGGTTACCAGTCTGTATTGTCAGTGTAAGTGTGATGTCCCATGTTGTAGTGAAAATTTAACATTTGGTTCATTGTGATAATGGAACTCAATGGAAGTTGTGTATTTGCCAGAATGTGGCATACACAAATAGCACATGCCTATAGGAGATTATACAAACAGAACATTCACTAAACCCACTCAGAAAGTGTCAACCGTGGATCAGACCTGTTAGTTGTCTCCAACAGTTAAAGCTGTTTAGCAATTTGGTTTGATCATGAGCTATTTGTGATATCTGCACCGATTTCAAAAAGTGATATTTGAAAAGGTGCTTTTCCTTCTCATTTAATCCCAACTCATTGCTTTTTAGGGATAATCCATCACTAAAAAGAAGGTAAACAAATGTAGAATTTAAAAACTGAAGTGGACAGTAGAAAGTCCTGGACCAGGGAGACAAAATTGGCCTTTAAGTCTGAGAGTTTTCTGCGTAACCCTACCAGCAAACCCCACTTTGCAATACTCTGCAAACATTTTTACCCCTTTTTAGAACAGCCAAGAAAAGAAAAGAAAAATTGTTGGACACAGATTGATTGCCAAACTGATTTTTTTTTTCTCACAGTATTAGGAGCGAATGCTTTTTACACTGGTGCTTAGAATATTATGCTCATTTTAAATTTCAGCTAAAAAATAAAAGATAATAAAGTCAAAACCTAAAAAGTAAGCTTAATGTTTATAGTAACATTTTTGAGCTTTGACACAACAGAATGGATAAAAAAAATTGCAAAATTGACACAGGAATATAAGGCTTAGTGAAATAGTCTAAATGAAATAAATATTTATTGAAGTTATTTCTGCTTTTGACCTTTGATCTGAATTCCTGAACAAAGCAAAACTGCCCATCATCAGAAGTTGCTCTTTGTTTTAAGTTTTATTCATCTAAAAACAAGCGTGAAAGGGACATTTTGAAACTCACAATAAAACTCTTAGACAAAAATAAAATAATCCCTATTTTTGTTCAAAGAGTTTAAAAAGATCAAACTTTTTTCTTTTTTTTCTTTTTTGTAATTTGTCAAGCTAAAAATACCTTTTGATCCAGTTTGTATAAACGGCTTTATTTATAACAACATGCACCGGCCTGCATCAAGGAATCAGATGGAGATTTTTTATACATATCACTATTATTTGCAACTACTGTGTAGTTACTGTACATTAAAAAAGTATTATTTTAACCTAACTGTTAGCTTAAAGAATTTTAGCATGACAGTTTTCTTTCTCTTCCTTATTTCATTTAGTAAGAATATTAATACATTAGAGCATGCACTGTTGAGTTCCTTACAGGATGAAATTCAGATTCATGTCTATTTTTCTACCACAGCTTTACAAAGAAAGTGTTTCTTTATATTGTTTGTCCCTGATGTAAGTTTCTGGCATCCCACACCCCAGAAAGCAGAGACAGCGGTGGCTTCTTTCATTCAGTTTGTCTTGATAATGCATAAAATACCAAAACCCTCATTTTGATTTGTCAGATAAATGTCAGAATGGTTCAAATCTAAATGAAGTGGTGGAAGAATGGAAGAGGGAGTGATGCTGCTGCTGCTGAATGGGTTTCCAAATGTCAAACAGAAACTGTCAAACACACTGTATGTGTACGTGTATATGGATGTTTGGTTACAAAAAAATAAACAGCAAAAAAACAAAACAAAAAAACAAACAATAATAGTAATAAAATCATTTTTCTGTCCTTTGGTCTTGTGTTTGCTTGAAATAAATTACATTTTCAAACTGCATAGAATAAAAAGTAGTTTGCAGTGGGAAATGAATAAAAGTAATGTCAAGAGAAGAAGGAAAAATGTGAATAGACCTAGTTTATAAAAGCTTCTTTCATTTATTTATTTAAATGTTCCTAATTGGCACATTAGAAAATCCTGCATTACTGTAAGAGTTAACATTGTGTCCTGAACAAGAGTAGAAATGTGATTTTGTAGCTAAACAAAATCTCTGGGAAAAGGGTAACAAAGACTTCTGCACATGTGAATCTCTTGCTCTTATTTCCTGAGGTTTGCAGATTCTGTTTCATCACAGCAGCAGATAAATAACACTCTTCTGTAAATACAGCACAGTCTGTCATTTCGCACAGCACTCTTATATCACCCTGCAGGTATGCAAAGAGAGGGAATATTTCTGGAAAGGGTGTTAAAAGGAAATAGACAGCAAAAACAATTAAAAGCCATCCTTTGCACAACAGGTTTTTGTTCAGCAATTGTGCTGCGTCATCGTAGATCATTGTGCTAATTGGACAATGCAGTATAGTTAATAACATGACATGTAGTGCAATCCTTTGAAGCACAACCTTTCTATCCATTGTTTCATTTTTGAAACCATTTGTCAATGCTGTGCATTGTTTTTGGCACATTTGCTTTCATTTTCATCCCTCTCAAAGAGGATTTATTTCTCATTTCTATTAGATCAACATGTGCCGCTTGTCATGACACACTGTGGCTCTATTTAAAGCTGTGTGACATTGTAGTATGCTTATAAAGCCAAGGAACCATAAGACAAAAATAACCCTCCCTCCCTAAGGAGATGCAATGTTGGCTTGACAGAGAGCAGAACGACGGTGCGCTGCAGAGTAGAATCATTTAGTGGGATTCCAGAAAAGGAATTACAACACTGGATGGGGATTATCGTGCACGAAAGACATGAGCATACTAGGTTCATGCACCACTGAAGAGAGCTCTGTGAGGGTGGTGGTCGTGATGAGGATTCTCCTGCAACCATTTACCTCATTTGGTTGTCATGGTTACACAGCCGGAGGCCCGAGCTCTTGGACGCCGAGGCGGGAAGAGGAAGAGGGAGGGAAGCAGGGAAGCATGGCCCTGCAGAGAGGGTGCCACGCTTCCCTTTTTGTGCACCAACTAACTGGACCTGGCAGTTAAAAAAAAAAAAAAATCAGCCTTTCTGAACCAATCTTTGACTTTCACATCCTCTACATCCTTTTAGGTCTTTTTGTAAAACAAAAGTAGCGATAAAAGATCAAAGAGACATTTTATTATGTTGCACAATATCAGTGGAGAATGTTGATGTCATAAAAAAGAAAATTCACAGAACCTCATTACACTTAATGAGAAGTTAGCTCTCACTCGAACAATCAACAGTTATATCCTCATATTCATCATATTATTCTTTTACTTTACACTGTTTCAATAAAAGACTGGATAAAAGTTGAAATAAATAATATTTGAAGCAAAAAAAGGAGCTTATTTGTGTTTATTTTTTCACTGACAGGTCTTGCTGCTGTCTGTGGCTGTCCTACAAAGTGAGCCGCACAGAAAGGAAAGTAAACCAACCCTCGGAGAGGAAGCTTTGAATGAATAATGGCCTCATCGCTGCGGTGGAACTAGGGTTTAGGTAGAAGTGAGCGGCCGTGGGGTCAGGTTGCAAAGTTTAAAAGGGGCCAGTGCTAATTCCTCTCTGTGTGAATGTAACTAATGGCAGCTTGGTTACTGAAGAAAACAAAGAGGAAAATAATGCATCAACACTTCTTGTGAGATACCGTTTTCTCAAATTTGCTATCAGCTTGAAAAAGCATGAAAAAGATGTGTCAGTTTGACCCGAGACTTTTTTGCGCAAGAATAGTTAATAGAGCTTATCACGATTGTTATTTTTTTCCTTAACCCTTTGAAGTCTCATTCAGAGTGAAAAAGGTAAGAGGTGAATGGAGGACACTGCAGCCGTGGGCAGCTGTGAGCATCAGTGCATGATCCTGTAACAGTGCTCATTCACTGCATCTAAAAACACAAGCTGGCAGTCTGGCAGAGACAGGCACCTCGTTTTTTAAATAAAGAATACGCTGCAGACATTGTTGTAGAAATTTATAACTTGTTCTTTAAATAAACCAGAAGCGACATGCTGTACATCTTAAGACTAATGTTTAAACAGTATGAATAATGACAGTAATACACCCTTGTTCAAGGGCAGCACAGGTCTTTAATGCCCCCCCTAAACACTGCATGTTTTATTATTTGCAATGATTTATGAGACTCTCTGGGATAAAAGCAGTGTTCATTAATGTTGCTAATTTAAGAGTAGCCTAATGCAAAATATTGTGACCAAAAACATCACAAGAACAAACTTTTCAATGCACCCACACACACTTACTGATGCAGGGAACGTCAAACTTAAATTCACTTCTCCGAAGTCTAACAAGTGCTTCTTCGAACTGCCTTACTGAGAATTAAATATAATTGTAACTGGTATTTGCCAATTTGAAGTAGCTAACTGTTTAAAGTCAAATAAAGCCACTGAGTTTCTGAATAAGAGTGAGGTGGAGGGAATTACTGCAATTACCCAGTGGGGAGTGATGTGGCTCTGATAGATGTGTGCTGAACTGGAGAATTAATCTGGAGCGGTAAACACATTAAAGATGAATGAAGAAGGAGCAAGCTAGTAGCACCATGTGGCAGCAGGGAACGGATCGCAGCATCGCTTGTAGACTGACTCGCACGGGACCTAATGAGGTCAATATGTGCCGCATTAATCAAGTTGTCAGCAAAATACTACATTTGTATTAAGCCCCACCAGTTACAGGAGATATGACCTGTGCTTAAATTATGGCCTTTAGAAACAGTGCGAGAAGCAATGAATCTAAATTACAAGCCAGTAAAAACTATATGCATCTTTAGGGCCTGGCTTCGCAGGTTTCTGATGTACTTATCTTGAATGAGAAACACTAATGCAGGGAGGACACTTTACTCAATAGATAGTCTTTATTAGAGCCGTATCATAAAACTGAAGTATGATGATCATCTAAAATTGAATGGCAATACTCCAAAGTAGCTTCTCATCAGTTTGTCTAAATTAAAAAAAATAAATTAATAAAAGCTAAATAAATATTAAGTGTGTAACTAAAAAAAATTAAACATACTATTTAATTTACAGCTTAATTCAGTGGCACATCCTCTGTTTACAAACCTCTTTGCAGCGTCATAAATGTCAAGGATATGTTTTAGCTGCGAGTGCACTCAAACCTACACTCTGTAGCATTTTCCATACTTCAACAACAGGCTTGTCCAGCCGTGTATGAACCACTTTCCACTGGATGAATAGTTGCAGATGGATTAAAACAATGAATCTTGAGCTCACCATTCCTTTATCCAGCCCCCTTTGTCTTCACTTCATTTGTTAACAAAGCAATCGTTACAGGTCCAAGAAGAATACATGCAGGTGGCAGATCCATAGGCAGTAAAGTCAAAAAATATCCATTAGGTTGTATAAATGTGTCTCTAGTGGGCGTCTGGAGGTGATGATGCAGATTAATAGTTTAATCAATATTTGGCTCAATGGACTCTTCCAGTATATCCTTGACAGTGTCAAAACAGTCTGCAATCAATTGGTTATTTGTGCATCAAACAAATAAATCTCTCCTTTTTTTCACAACTGTATTATCAGTTTGTGCAATAATTTAACTATGTAAAAAAAATAACTTAAATGAATATGTTTAACTGTCCATTGGTTAATGCACAAAAGCAAAACAGGCTGAGATTTTGTGCTTTGTTAGTTTTCATAAAACTGAGGAACCAAGGGACTCATTAAACAAAACACTCCCAAAAACTTTAAACAAAGTTTCTGTTGCACTACTGCTCAGGGCTGAACAAGAATAAATGTTCTCATTTATTATTCATTAAGAGTTATCCCAAGTTACAATTGGCAGTGATGTATCCATTAAATCTTGATTGGACACCCATTAGTAGTTCCACTGTTTGGTTGAAATCCTAAGTGAATCTGCTGACTTGGTCTTGCATCGCAAGCCTTCACATCCAAAAAAAAAAAAAAAAAAATGAAAAAAAAAAAAAAAAAACTAAAATCCTAAATAAAATATAATTAACCAGTGTGGTAACTCTAACATATGACCTACAATTTTTTCCCTGCTTATTTTAATCTCAGAGCCAGTTTTATCCATCATTGGGGAAAAAATAATTACATAAAATAAACGTTTTTTGGGGGGCATTCAGTATGGAGTATGGAAAAAGATCTATAAATAAGATATACGTTTATAATATTAACTTGACATTTATTTGATAAATTACAAATACAACAAATCATATATATATTTTAAGTTTTATTTAACAAAAATACTGAACACTTGACTTGACATCTGCCACATCTCTGATTGCAACACTGATATATTTAGACCATAAAGCCTGATGAGCTTTTAAATCCTTGTTGCGTTCAGTGTGAGCGATAGAGAGACAGTGTACGTGAGGGATAAAGAGGGGAAAACAGGAGGGGCAGGCAGGGGTCCAGATGTGGAGGTCTGCACATCTCAAAGTGCTCGAGCACAGCAGATGGCACTCTCTGCTATCAGAGGCAGGGTTCAGATTAGTTGACGTGAGCAGGGGCACAGAGTTGATGGGGGACTTTGAGGGAAGTCCACATCTGTCTGAATTATTCAAGCAGGGAGAAGAATGACGCCACCACAGGGTAGACTCTGCATCTCACGGGTCTGATGAGCAAAGCTAGCTTTTTGTCAAACGGCTGGTTTTTGTAATCTTGTAGCTCAGCCACTGATTAAATACAAATCTTTTTTTTAGTACAAACAGGAGTAGAAGGTAAAAAAAAGATGGAAATAATATTGACCTGTTCATTAAAAATAAATATAATTGACTAAACAGTAATTACTAGACTCATGACCTTTGCTCTTTATGTCTTTTATCAGGTGAGATGGTTTTAGCCCTGGGACTTTGGTCAGCTAATTGTGAGCAGTTAGTACGAGGTGGCGCTTGCATGCTCAGCAATCACTGCCAGTTATCCTAAAGCAGAGAGGACGTGATGCCTTTCAGAAGCAGACAGGTTGTCACCGTGAACAAAGGCCTCTGTTTATGACTTTTAACGAGAGTGGAATTGACACCGTGTACAGGTTTTGCTCTCGTCATCAGAAAACCAGTCTCGCACTTCTCAGAGAACAGGACATGCCATCAAAAGGACTTTACTCACATAAATTATTTTCGCCTGAAAAATGGCTTCTCTGCTCGGCTCTGTCACAAATCTTTCATTCTCAAGTTCCTCTAATATTTTACTGTCACCCCCACTTGGGTAATGATGCACCAAAAACACATTCCATCATTTATTCATGGGCTGTGTCGCATATGTGCATAAACAAGCAGGGTAGCGCCAGCCCTTGGCATTCCCTGTCATTAGTTTTGACCCATCTCTGCTAATTAGAGTAAAAAAATGTATTTATTTATTTACCGTTATTTTACCAGGCAAGTCCCGTTGAGATCTCAGATCTCATTTGCAAGGGAGGCCTGGGCCTGAAGGCAACCTATTGTACATGTTTTTAGGGAAAAAATCTGAATGCCCTGTCTCCCTGTGAGCACATGCTTTTCACTTAAAGTGTACAAGACGGAGAAGTTGTATGAATTATTGGAACATCAATAAAATGAATAAATAAATTTACCATAATAGTTTCTTTATACTGAAATATGGTTTATGGATTTCATATTTTGCAGCGTTTTTGTTAAAAAACAAAAAGTCTTTATTTATTTCCAGCTGCTTTCTGCCCACGAGGGCTCAGCAGAAATATAAACATAAATTGTCTCTTTGTTGTAAAGAAGAGGCTACATTTATTGCTTAGCTTTTCTGAGATGTACTGAAAAGTTTTTTCTCTAAAAAATGTTTTTTTGCAGTAAAATAAAAAGTTGTAGTTATTAAATTTTTGCAACACCAAAAACACTTCAACTAGAAGTTTGCTTTTACTTCTTTGGGATGATTTATTGCAACAAACTCAAACCAAAGCTCAGTAGTTTCTTGACCAAAACTAAAAATATAAATGAAGCCTGAAAGTTTTAGTTTTCATATTGATGAAATCTCAACCTGGAGCAGTGCTCACAAACAATCATTTTGGTTAATTAAAAATGTAAAACAAGAGACCCCGCTGAGTAATTGCTGTATTAATATTTAAAGAGGCACCTGAGAGGACACTTTGACAATTTCACTCACCAGAGAAACTGAAGGGACAAAGAATCTCACCAGTGTAACGTTTCATAACTCTTTTAACTGATAAAATGTAGACAATGAAAAAAAAAACACAACTAATTTGTGAAACAGTGCCTCAGTATATGAGACAGAATGCTTGGCAAGGCATCTTTTTAAAGCAACTTCCTTAATGCTTGATCAAGAGGGAGGACTCTTTGTCAAATGTTGTTACATGTGAAGTCTGTGTGCTGCAGTGTGTGCAGAACCAAGCTGACCCACTGACTCCACTAAAGTGCTTGTCAAAACCCATCAAAATTAAGATCTGGCAAAGCTACAGTCATGGCAAACCGAGAGATTTGTGTGAGTTTAGATTTGTATCAAATAACAGACACGTTTGATTCTACTGGCCATCAGCCTATGGTAGGTTGGCAAATATATTGAGTTAAAAAAATACTCATCGCATCAATTAAACATGGGTTTCTAATAGATTTTGTTGCATTAGTCTGTGAATATCTGATATGAAGGATAGACAATTTTTTTCATCCTAACTAGAAATAAAACAATAATAATTCAAAAAATCAGCTTGATTTATTGCTAATTTACCAGTTCACCTTATTAGAAAACAAGCTGTTTTTATTGTTTCCACCATAAGATTTGTGAAAAAAATTATTCTATTTATATGTACTTGTATTCTAAAAGCAAATATTATATTTTACTGTTATAAACTTTACCCAAGACTTGCAACAACTACAACACAAAAAAACTATCAAAAATGTTAAATGTCCTGCTTGTTACTCCACAGATTAATGGAGTTAGAAAATGACTGCCATCTAGTGGCAACTCCATGTTACTGCTTCTGCATCTTTTTTTTTTTATTTCACTGAAGGGTTATTGCAGCTGGGAGAAGCTATCAGTAGTTAAACAAATACAAGTCTAATTAAATTAAATTTAAATGAAGTTATTGTTGAAGTTTAATTTGTAAAACTGCGGTTCAGAAGAAATAATCAGCTCCAGTTCCTCCTGCAGCAAAGTTGAACGATTTCTGACTATAAAAAACATTAGAAAATATATAGTTATTATATAACTGGAGCACAGTGTTGTTTATTATGTTCAGGAGAACTCTGAAACATTGTTATCAGCTCCTGGGGCTCCAGATACAATTACCAAGTTGTTATTTTACTTTTTGTCTCACATTACACAATAAATAAATAAATACATTCAGAAAATACTGTTATTTGACCTAAAAATGTATTTTAAAACACATTTATTGCCTATTTCTCCTATTTGGGTGAATATACCAAGATAGCACTTAAGGAAAAAAGAAATCTGCAGACAACAGAGAATTTCTAATAGCAAAGTTTTCTTAAGTGTTCAGCATTTCTAACATGTGCAGAGTTGTGAAGTTTTCCAATTTACCACTCAACATGGTACCAATTTGCCACCAGTTAATTGTTTATCAGGTGTTTTGGTCAGTAAGGTAATCCTTCAACTAGAAAAAGTCCAACTCTAAGCAGCTGAATTGGGGTGTAACGCCA
The DNA here is from genome assembly GCA_032275365.1 of Anablepsoides cearensis. Taxonomy (NCBI): domain Eukaryota; kingdom Metazoa; phylum Chordata; class Actinopteri; order Cyprinodontiformes; family Rivulidae; genus Anablepsoides; species Anablepsoides cearensis. The sequence goes on along the minus strand of JAUBOC010000138.1, from coordinate 4,203,355 downwards.
CCTTTTCTGGCAGAGCTGGTCAATAAATCAATCCTCCCCTACTGGGACAAGAACAGGAGTCCAATTAAATGGCTTAGTCAAGCCATAATTGTAGCTCAACTTCTTTGTACAGACTCATGTACTGACAGGCTCTAATGGTGCTCCGACCGCAGGGGGCTGCAAAAAAAGATCACACTTTCCTCAACATACTTGAAGGATATATGCAGGACTTTGCTGCAAACAATAGAAGTTGACTTCTCTTTGTTTCTTCTTGCAAACAACAGTGTTTTAATTTAAATGAACATTTGTGTCTGACCACCTTCTCAGACAAACACAACCATTAAAATGCAAAAAGAGCAACCAGTCCTTCCAATAAATTGTTTATTATTAACCTTTATTTAACCAGGCAAGGGAGGCCTGAAAGCAACCTACTATACATATTTTCAGTCTGTGGGAGAAAGCCCACTGAAGCACAAGGAGAACATGCAAACTCCACACAGAAAGATCCCAGGTCTGAACCAGGGATTGCACCACCTTCTTGTTGTGAGACACCAGTGCTAACCACTGAGCCATCATGCTGCCAATTGGGTGATGTGAAGGCATTTAAGCTGTAACCTCTGATGCCGTTACGGTTCAGCAAACTGAAATATGTTAAATATCAGAAAAAAGAACCAAGAACATGATCGTCACAGTGCTGTCTCTTCTGTTCACAGCAGATTATCTACCTGCTCAATGAAGCAGGTAGATAACTGCGCGTCTACTTCCAACCCATGATTTAGAGGAAAAATGTTGTGGGTCCTAAAATGCCTGCAGAAAAATGTCTTCCCACACCTGGCACTGTTGTGAGGAGGCGTGGCCTGAAAGATGTTGGAAAAACACCATCGTGGTTCAAACGGTAAATGATGTAAAAAGGATAAACTATGAAAAAAGCTGTCTCCAGAGGGAGTCCTAAAGAAAAATCTTCAGCTGAATCTTGAAAAAAAAAAACATATTGAGCTGAATGCCTATGCCCATATTATTAACAGTATCATCTCCTTTTTCCTTGAACTCAATGATCTGTTTCATCGCTGACATAACAAACATTCTGTTTGTGCTTCTGTTGGAGCTGTTCTGCATATTGTTTCTCTCCATACAGCCCTTCTCTATTTTAGCTGTTGCTGCACTTCTCAGCAAATATCAATACAGGGTGGGCTTTTTTTATGTGTTTTGGTGGGTGGAATCTAAAAAATAAGAATCCTAAACTGCAGAACATTGAATTGTATGAAGACAACTGACATTATGCTTCACCTGTCGATGTCACGTTTTTTTTTTTATAATTATAGGTTTATTTCAAAGACTTTCAGTTTAGTTTTTTGCAACATTTTTTTGCCCTGTTTGTTTAAAAAGGCAGTTTGCATTAATCAACATCCAAAAACTGTGTCACTTATGAAACTTTCCATCATTTTTTTAATCCTTTTTTTTTTTTAAGCTGACCTACTTCAATGTTATATTCCTTTTTGGCCACAGAGATCTACTGACCAGCTGCTTTTGGTCATTCTGAAGACCAGGTTGAAGCTCAGAGAAGATTGAGCTTTTTCATTGTGGCTCCAAAGATCTGCCCTCCAACGTTAGACAGGCCTCATCACTTCCTGTTTTTAAATCTCTTTGAAAAAACACATCAGTTCTCTGACTTTTAATCAAGCATGATTTATTTCCTGTATTTTATTGTTCTGTGGTTTTTTATCTTTCTTATGCCTTTAAATTATGTTGTTTGCTGTTTAAATTGACTTTTTTGCCTTTTGTGTTCAGCACTTTAACAACTTGTTTTTAAAATGTCATAAATGACAGACCATTTATGACATTAGTGGTGACAATTAAGGGTTTAAAGTAAATGTTTTACTTATAGTCAAACTAAAAGTGTAACAAAATTAAAGAATAACATTAGCATAAGGCTTGCTAAACAATGTGAGTAAATAAAGCCAGACTTAAGAGGTATTTCTTGGGTTTGTTTAAAAAAAAACATCAACACTGAATTAACTGAACTAAAAAAACAACAGAGAAAAAATGAATATGCTCTTCATCTTAGTTTTTATATTGTTCAGGAGACTAGTGATAGAAAGAAAAAAAACCTAAATCATCCACTCAAATCATTTTAAAAGTATGTTTTTTTTCCTTTACTTATTGTGCTTTTCCCTTTTCTTGTCTGCTTCATCCATCAGAACACCTATGCAATCTTCCAGTCAGCTGTCAGAGTGGATTGCAATCTTTTTCTTTCTTCAGTGTGCCCTTTGAGTTTGCTACAATCCAGCTGAGATAAGAGTATTATCCCTTTCCATCAACATGCTTTAGACGTGTAATTCACCCATCATTAAGCTGAAGCTGCCAGGGGAGGAAAGGATGCTGCTTTTTCAGTCACAAATTACTGAATATTTCTCACATGTAGTTGCTCACCATTAACTGCATTATTCTTAATGTGCAATACAAGTTTGAATGTTGTTTTCTTTGTATAACATAGCTTTGTAGGTAAAAAGTGTTAACAGCTAAATTAGACCAAGGTGATGTATGCTTTTACCTATCAACAGACATATGCTTGTTTTTACAGCATATAAAAGACTTTAGGTTTTGTAAAAAAAAAAGATATAGTCAACTGAAAAGAAGCCATCAAAATGTGTTGACAAATGATAGTTGGCTTTAATTTAGGAACACAAATAAATATGTCAAGCCCTTTGAAATGAAGATGATTTTTTTCTTTCTGAGAGCACTCAATGGCACCAAAATGACAGCCTGCAAATAAATATTATCCTGTTCACTGGTCCAAAGAGTCGCTGAATGAGACCAACTTTAAATTAGCTTCAGACTCATGAAATAAATGTCGATCAGCTGTTGCTAATGAAGCGGTACCAAACATGTTGCAGACAGCTCAATCACAGGCTTCTTCCTTTTAGTTCTTGGGTTTTGTCTTTGAATAGAAGTCACTCCTTTTAGCAAATTATCTGTCTGATGTTTGAATTAAAGATTTATTCTATATGAATAAAGTGGGAAAAAAGAAGAAGAAGAAATGTTTAGAGTTTCAACAAGGATGAATCAATTAAAATGTAAACATATGGTTTCAAAGGGGTTGTTTATGTGAAAACAAAACCATGTTTGTCTCTGATAAATGGGCTGTTATAAATAACACCACTAGGGGGCGGAAAAGTACAAGTTTTTAAGGAAAGTGAAAAATGACTGAAATTTTCATGTGGTTCTGTCTCTTTTTGGATTTGTTATCTGCCTGTTTCTCTAATTTAAATAATCGAATCCTGATTGGAAATAAAACTAATTTAATAGTGTTAGCCCTAGTAAAATGCTGCCACACTTGTCCCTTGCTTATGTATTTCTTCTTTTTTCTTTACTTTTCCAGTGGAAAACAGAAAAGACCCAGCCAACAAATTAGCCTTCCTCGTTAAAATTCCTTTTCATAGCATTTAATAGAAATCCAATTTTCAAGGGGACATTTTAATAACTATAAATCCACCAGGACCCCTCATTGGTGTCATAAATGGTAGACAACTAAGGTGAGAATATTGAGTGTAATGGACTTTATTAGGCAAAATTCATAGGGGAAGGCTTGCCAGTGCCTCTGGAGCCCTGTCTGTCTTTTATGGTACCACTGCTGATGTCTGGGCCTCTGCCAGCAGCTCTGCTCTGAGCTCACAAAGTGCTTAGTCTGAATGGGAAAAGTCCAATGACGTTAGAGCAGCGCAGCAGCTTAGAATTAAGAGACAGATGAAAAGGACATCATTTCTTAGTGGCACTGACCCAGACTTGGTGACTTCTCCACACAGGTTTTAGTGAAACAAACTGCGTAATAGAAACATGCTGTAATTTTTCACACATCGCTGCTTTTGGCTTTTACAGATTAAAAACAAGCTTCTCTCTGTCTGTAGAGAAAATTGACTTTTTTTTTTGTTGTTGTTGCCAAAGGAGTTTTTGCTGCGTCTTCATGCAAGCAGAAAAACAGGCAGTAATGAGGCACATTTGAGGATTTGAAGGTTGAGTCATGAGCATCTCTTACCTAATGTCCATTCAGAAGTAATTACAACACTGTCAGCACTGATCTACAGCTGAGGTAACATTAGCTGTCTGCTTTATTTCAATTTCAATTATATCATTCACTGCCAAAGGCAAAGACTGAGCAATAATGTTTTTGCTCATGTGAGTGTGTGAGTGTGTGTGTGTGTGTGTGTGTGTGGGGGGGGGGCTCATTTGACTGTACCATTAGCAAATTTTCTCATGAACTTATGAACTTACTAATAGATTTAAATGAAATTATGTAACATTTTCTGATTGCAATAAAAAACTTCTACAACTGATTTATTTCTAAACCAATTCCAAGATGGCCACTCGAAGAAAGCAAATTTAGCCAACACAAACATGACTAAAACTTTAGCAGGGATGTAGCTAAAGCAGAGGTGCCCAAAGTGGGGCCCAGCCATTTGATTTGGCCCCCGATCAGCGTCTAATCAGAGTCAATTTAACGTTACAGGAAAACTGCCAATTAATGTTTTTGAATTTTGGCCCTCTTGGGGAAAATGTTTGGGCACCCCTGAGCTAAAGGCTGTGTCACACGGCAGGATAATTATACCGATTTCTGGCTCAGTTTTTCCAACAATCTTAAGGAAATCCAGATTATCGTGATGGCTCTAAAGATAATCATAGCAGATATTCCTGCCGTGGCTGGAGAGTTTAGTGTGATTTAGTCAGCTCGGAAGGACCGGGGATATTTAACATGTTTGATTATTTTTTGGCCCGATATCACAGTGTGTGTGGTGTTCACACGGTCCCCGTTTCAGAAAGCAGGCTTAACAAACCCTGGGTTAAAGCAGATACTTTGAATCAACTTACCCCGCGTGATACTCAGGATTTTTGGTTTCAGAACAGCTGATATCAGCTGGGTAACTTAATTCTGAGTCAAGTTACCCCTGAGTTGAGGTGGAGCACAAAGCCCTCATCAATGGAAGTCAGATAACGTGATTCACCATGGCAATGGGAGAAAATAAGAAGACCGGAAGTCCATTTCTCGAGCTGAAACTAAAAATACTAATGAAGACACATGAAAAATACCAACATATATTAAAGAAATAAAATAAAGCAATAATGTTGCTGCTGAAGAAAAGAGAGTTAGTGTGGCAGAAAATTGCTGATCAAGTCAATGCGTGGTTTTGATTTGACATGAATCTTACCTTTTATTCTTTATTCAAGTGGATAAAAGTAAGTGTGTGCGCAATATGTGTGTGTGTAGGTGAACCCAGCTGGTACTAAACGGACATGGCAGCAAATAAAGATTAAATATAAAAACATAGTAAAATCAGGTAAGGTCAGGTAAAAAACTCTTATGTTCAACCTTTAACTAATAAATTACATAATTCACTAGCTTCAACACACAAAATTATAGTGTCTGTAAATTCTGTAAAAAAAAATTCAGAAGTTTATTTCATTAAAAAAACTGAATAAATTCTATATACAATAAAATAAAAATGTATACTTCTGTAAGAATGTAAACATTTGATCATAACTTCATTAGAGAGTAGAAATGTAAATGAAATTTAGTCCTTTTTCTATTCCTAAAGCTTACTGTGAAACAGCTACAAGTTGAAGAAACAGATTGAAACCAGAGCAAATAAAAACAGCTAAAAATGCTCTAATAGATTCATCCAGAAAGACGTCTAATCGCGGTCTTATCACTATCTCTTGACATACATTTCTTCAGAGTAGGCCTATTAGCGCTCCAACATCTACAGCCTCCTTTAGAAAAGGACACACCCTGTCTGACAGTGTCCTTGTGTAGCTTTCAGCTAAAAAGTAAGACAAACTCAGGATTTGTTCAAGTTATACTGTTACAGAGCAGGGTTGGTTCACGGTGGAAGTTGCAGGGTAAGTTAACTCAGGATAATCTGGCTTTCTGAAATTCCAAAATACAGTAGATATAAAAAAACTGTCGTGACTCACCAGTCTGCTGGACCTTAAAAGTCCTATGAATTTTTTTTTTTCCTCTGGTAAAAATAGTCCACGAACGATCAGCATTGTTTCTTCGTCGTTGCAAATGTTTATTTGCTCTGAAATCATGTCTCTCTGGAGGTCATGCGAGATTTTTCCTCCGACACCTGAACTCTCGCGAGATTTAAAGAAGTCTCACGTGATTTCACATCTGAATGTTCATGAATGAAATATCTTCTTTTGTGTGGTGTGTTGTCTCTTGCTGTGTGGCTGTACATCACACACTGTAGGACCAAACCAGGTGTATCCATGATTTCTTTATCTACACGTGGTGTTTCTCAGTCTTTGAAAATCGGCGGACGGTTTTAAAATCGTGCCGTGGGACGCAGGCCTGAGCCCCGAAACATCCTATGAAAGCAAAACATTGTCTTTGTTTAAAACTTTAGCACTAGTTATTTAGAGTTGACACTGTTTGTCTTACCACTGGACATACAGTAGGCTATTATGTTGAAAGCAGAAGTACATCCTGATTAACATTTGGAGTCAACTTAATTCAAGATGGCCTCAACTGACACGCCAAGATTTACCTCAATAGCCATAAAGTTGGATAACTTCTATATTTGTGTTTCGCAAGTCATTTTGCTGTCTCTGGCTCTTTAGCTACAAGCCATAACTGGTAACTTTTAGCAAACCCAACTCAAGTAAGGGTTGTGTGTAGAGAAGAATAATGAGACTATAAACTTGGCAAACCTTATTTGAAAGAGAGGTAAAACAGTTAACTAGAAGAGTGGGTTGTAGGATGACGTTGTTGTTGGGGGAGGAAGGGAAGGGAGGACAGGAAGCAGGAAGGTGGGGAGTGATCTTTCTCTGGAAAATGTATTGGTCTGGTTGGAAAAACAGGCTGCAAAAAAAAAAAAAAAAAAAAAATAGAAGAGCAGGAAAATTTAGGGGTGAGGGGATCCGGAGCTGTGGCCTGCAGATGAACCCATCGGGGACTTTGCTTGATGGGGTCATTCCAAGTTCAGGTCTTTCCCTTGCTGACTCTGCGAGAGCGGAGGAGCTGTCCATGGCTGAAGGGGCCTGCTCTTGACGGCCTCCAGTCCCTGCTGCGAGCCCCCCAGGGGCCCTGTAACACAAACCCACTTCCAGCAGGAGTTCTGTGGGGTGTGTGGGTAACGGGGGCATGCCCTAGGTAAACAGAGGTCATTCTGAGGATAGCAGGGTGAAAAGAGGCACCTTTTCCCATAAATATTTTTCTGACAGTTAGATGAAGGTTTGCTTTTGAAGCTCTGATCCCTTAGTGTCTCTGGAAAGGCTAGTGTTACACTTCTCACTGGACAAAGAAACAATTCCTGCACTTTTGGAAAAACAAGTTAAGCGGCTGCAGATAATACTTTAACAATAAAGAAAAGCCGAGTCAGATTAGAGAAAACATTCTGAAAAGTTCATCCAGTTCTTACTGAATAAAATTCACTGGACTTCAAATAACACTTAAACCATGTGGATGTGCTGTCTGCGAAGATTGAGTGGAGAGGTTTTTGAAAAAGACAAATGAGGGACAATCTATCACACACCAAACAGCAAGTCAGGGGTGGCCAACTAATCAGGCAGTTTGCACAGGCAGCACAGCATGGGCCCTTTGAGTGGATAAGTGGTCCCTCCCATAATGTCAAGAGTAAAGCTTGTACCAGGGGTTAGGGAGAGGTTGGCAGGGAGTTAATGAGATGACTGGTGGGGTGATCAACAAAGAGTGGTTTGAAGATCTATGACACGGCACAAGACACAGATTGATAAAAATGGAACGTGCTCTAGATTTATGAAGTCACATCAGGTGGCCAGAAGGATGTACAAGTCAGACAACATTGTAAGCTTGTTAGCCAGCGTTGTGCTTTGTTGGTTTCTTTTTATTGGATTTTAATGGCAACTTAATAAAGCCATTTTCATACATAGTGACTATGACCCAATTAAAAAAAAAAGTTTTCTGCATATTTTACTAAGTTAAATTGTTTTATCTGAAAAAGAATAAAGGCATTGGTAATCTCTTTATTTCAGTGAAGAATTATGTTGTATTTAAAAAAAATAATAATTCTAAGCATTTTTTTCACATCATGCAGGCTACAGGAGCAATAATACCAACATTTCCTTTATCATATTTTTTTCTCAAGCAATTAAATGTTTTGTCACTGCAACCCTTTGAGTGAATGTTTTAAAGTGCCTGTGACATGCCTATCCTTGAAATACAAAAAGTCAAAGAAAACATCTTTATTTTTAAGAAGATTGGCATAATACACATGATTTCACACATTTTGTCTCATAACTGGCCTATTTTCTTTTGGATTTGGCTCAGCCAAAGTGAAACAGTGACATCAAAGGGGAACTCTTTAATAAAATAAAATAACTCTCTGGTCTTTGTTTATTAAAACAATATTATTTAAACTTTAACTCCTCTTCATTTCTCTTTGATATAAACTCAAAAATAATCTCAAAAAACCATCAGATTCTTCTCTACAGTCTGTTTTGTTAGCTGTTGTAACAATACGCTGTTGACATGCAGACAGTCCCCTTTGACATCACTTCCTGTTTCTTCACATGCAAATATCTCAACAACTGTTCGTCTCAGCAGCGTTAAATTTGTTTTGCAATTTTTTATCAATGTTCTCTTTCCAAAACTTCATTCATGTTTATTACAAAAAAAATTGATGTCACAGGCACTTTAAAGTCATTCTTCAATCACAACTCTTTATATATTTGCAAAGATTGTTTTGTGTGTAGTCCATCTTGACACCAAAAATGTATCCATTGAAAATGTTTTTACTTTTTGAAAATTGTTGTTTTCTTAATCCCGTCAGTGATTCATGAGACACAGACTCCGACAAAATCCTTATTGTATCTCTTTCAGCAGCAAGTGATAAGATTAATAATATTCTCTGAACAGATATCATAGCAAATTTACAAATTGTAATATCACAATATTACTGTTAACACAGAAACCTGTAAGCACAGGTACATTTACAGCATTGCAGTGTGATGCAAACAGCTTTTGTGAACAACTGAGATGGTAAACGATATTGTCTATAAACAGCATCACTAACAATAGCACCTGTAACACTGTAACACGGTGAAAAAGCATCTTATTTACAACCAGTGTAGTTTTTTTTTATCAGGGGAGAACATTTAAGCTTAGAAATCCAAAATTGTAACGTGTTTCTTTTTACAAAACACCAATATAACATGCTATGGATTTTGTTTTATGTAAATAGAAGTAAATTCACTTCAAATCACTGTTAATGGACACACTACAGCTACATTTATAATGCCAAATTTTCCAAAATTCATACTTTCTTATCTGTTTAACTTTCCAAAGTTATCGCCAGGATGGAAATAAATATACAAATAAAAGTCATTTGTGTGTTAAAATCAGGTTCACAAAAGCAACTTTTTCACAGATCCAAATAGTGATGTTTGATAGCGAGTTTGTCTCCATTAGCAAGTCAGCAGACAGTTCCTGTTTTCTTGGCAACAACAACGGGAAGGATATGAAAAAAAAGAGAGAAGTGTTTTGACAGAACAAAATATGAAGGAAGAGAGTAAAAAAAGGTAAGAGATGAGGGGAGGGCAGAACAGAGAGGTGAAGGAAGGTTCAGGGGAAGCAGATATAGGGGATGAGGGAAGAATAGGAGGGAGAAAGGGTGCTAGTGGGAGGAGGGAGTTGCCGTGCGAGAGCAGAAGACCTCCCTGTGAACTGTGCAGTCGCGAGCCGGGTCATTGGGGCGAGGTTGTCAGAGCGTGCCTGAAACAGTACACCCAGGGGTTCAGCCAGAGTTCACACACTCAGTGTGCAAGATCCATGTCCCTCAGTCAGCACTCGCCTGCCATACAGCAGCAAACACACCAAAACACAGGAAAACCAACGCGTTACATTACACCTCTGCATGTAGATAACAAAAAAACAACACGCAGATGAAAAACAAATCCTTTTACATTAGTAAAACAGTTTGAACAAAGACAAACCAGTACAATTTTTGTATGTGCGCTCTCCAAACGTAGTGAGTGACTAACTCCAAATATCATGTAAATAGAGGGCTGAGCCTCTCGAAGTAAACAGTGAATGACTGAAATGGTATCTGTTAGTGACAACAGCCAGCAACAACACACATACAGCACTGCTAAAGTTGTAACACATTGAGAAAAGATTTTCTTTAATTCCAGTTACGGTTTAAATAGACGAGGCCATGAAGGCAGAATCCCCTCTGTGTGACTGAGCTCTTTGTGGGAAAGCTGTCTGCTCTACTCCCATTGAAGACTGGTTGGCCCATTGTCAAACCCAGAGCTTGACCTGGTGTTGAACCCAATTGTCAAACTTGCAGTGTAGTGTGGGACCTTGGTGGGGGAGGAGAGGCACCAGAGTGTAGTTTAGCTGACTGAGGCAAGTGTTTGTCATCATTTAGTCCCTGAAAGAGTTCTGTGTAATGATTCCCTTCCTCGAAAAAGTTGTTAAAAAAAAAGTACAATTTCTTGTTCAGTCATATTTTTTATGGGTAATTGTAACATATGCAAATGATTCATTGGAGTCTCTCCAGCATTGTGGTGATCGGTCTGATTCATCTCAGTTCTCACAGCAGAAATAAAGTTTTGTGTCACTAGAAGGTTTGACAGACAGGCCCAGCTGTGGCAGTCAGGCGCCAGAGTGCCACGCCCCTCTGACTGCGAGGCAGACAGGACCCAAACTCAGAACAATTCGGTCTTTGTGAATCTACTGGAAAATATCAGCTGCATCCAAATGACCGTAAGCTGTAGATACAAGCCAGATGTTGAGAATTCCTCAGCTCAGTTCAATCTCAGTCCAGTCTGGCTCATCCAAGCCCAGCAGCGAAGCAGTGGCAGGGAAGGGGTTGGGGGAGATTCTGATCTTGATGTGATATAAAACCTAGACTAATCAAACAAGAGACATCATACCAGCCTGTTATTTCTCCTTATATGGTTCAATCGTATGAGAAAAAAAAAATAAGAAAAAAATAAAAAGCTGCTGCTTGAGTCTGTGTCAATTGAAAACAGGTTGTTCTGCAGTTTTTTATGATTTTGATGAAAATCTTCATCTTATACCTAACTGACTTGTCTCAGAGGCACAGTTGTTTTTGCACGACAAACCTTGTTTAACATTAACCCCAGATGCTAGCTGAATGAGATATTATGTAATGGGTTGGGAAGATATTCAATCAGTTATTTTGTCATCTAAAGCTGCCTGACAGTGAGAGCTGACTACATTTTATGCAAATGAAGGATATTTGATAGCTCAGGCCAGGAAGCTATTCCTCTGGAAAATTTCGGTCCTTTTTCCAAGTCCTGTTTCTGTGTAAGTAGCCTCTTGGAAAGGCCATTATAATATCATTTAAGGTCATCTGCGGTCCAAAGCTGACATGCTCACAGTGATGCGGAGGAAGAGTTATTTGTCCAATTGGAGGCTAATTACAGCAGGCTGTGCAACCACCCCCTACATTCCCAGCTAACCTTTCACCTCTGAGGTGTTGAGCAGGCAATTACTCTTCTTGGCTTTTGTGTGACAGGCACAAATACAATCTGGCAGTTCCTTACTACTCCTTCGCTCATTTTTCTCCCTTTCTCTGACTCTGAAGAGCATCCGTATAATGTTGACAACATACAAGTGCAATATAAACACAAATCCATCTTTAGGTTGAGTGACATCCCATATGCAAAAGGATGGTGGCTTTGGATTTACCTCCCACTCTTTCTATTTTCTTTTAACTCAGATCGCATTAGATCACATTGATATTATGGATGTTTGCAGCTACTGTTTATTTCACTCACTTTATGTTAAGTTTCTGACACTTGTCTTTCATGTCACCTGTAGATCAGATAAGAATAAAGCCTAGCATTCCTTAAAGGAATGAATAGTTCTGGCACTTTATATGGCTAGACTAAGATCATTTTATATTGAGAATTTATGCTCATTTGCTCAGTATGCTAATTTTTACGCATTAGTGCAATACATTGCTAAACTTGCATGATCTGTTAGTGCTGGGGTTATTGCTTGAGAATGGCTCTCAGCTACCACCACACCTAAGTTTTGCCCAGTATCTCCTAAAATTGGTTGAGTTATAGTCATTCTGTCTGTTTAAGCCAGAATGAATCCAATTATTGCTCTCTGAAAACTGTAATAAAACACATCCAGTGGTGCAAAAATTATTTAATATAGTATTTAATTATTAACTTTTATTTTACTGTAAAACTAACTAAGTTATAATTGTTTTTGTCAGCATTTGCTTTGCTGTGCTGGCCATCTTGAATTGGATTGACCCCATAAGTTAATCAGTTGTAGATGTCAACTAAGTTATTGCTTTCTGAATGTTTAGTTAAAATTTATGCAGTGGTTCATAATATATATTCTTATATACTTCC
>JAUBOC010000138.1:4160268-4190753 GCA_032275365.1 Anablepsoides cearensis | reverse complement strand
ATGGAAGTATAACTGTCCTTTTATGCTTCTTATGTTGGAAAGATTTGGAAAGTGAGTGTTTTTGAATAGCTGCATGTGCGTGTGTGTGTACACGTTTGTGTGTTCTTTCCTCTGACATGTAGCCAAGCATCATGCTGACTCAATCATTTGAGACAAGGATTTTCGAGCTCTTCTGTCCTGCTTCACAAGCCACATCCTCCATTCAAAACCCATGGTTACAGCCCTCTGGAGGGATGCTTTCATCCTGACGCACACTATGTGTTTGGTCTGTTTCCATTTAGCTAAGTTCAGGTGTAGTTCACAGAGGCCGCCAACTCTGATTATATGACTTCCATGCAGGCTGTGGATTTGGGAAGACTTTGTGTAATGTAGCCCTGTGATGAATTAAGAGCTTCTTCCTAGTAAAAATAAAAAAATAAAAAATAAAATAAGAATGAGTGGACCATCAGATTTTTACACCAGAAAACATGTTTCATAGAAATCTATCACAGTCAGTGATATCAGTGAATTGTAGTTTGAGTGTGTGGCCCTCATATGTCTTTTTGTCTTCACCAAAACATAGCAATGAGGAAGGTTGTGCAAGCTGTTGATATCTGCTCTGATACACAGATGAGTGTGATGAGAAAGCGGTGCCCTCCATCTGACCCACATCGGATTCACCTTGAGCAAGACGCTGGCAACACACACCAAGACGCAAAATTCATGCACGTTGTGCTGATGTTGCGTAATCTGTATGGAAGCTGCTCTGCAATAAATAAATCTGGCTGAAGCGGTCCATCTGGGAACAACATTTCTTCAGAAGAGCTCTCCTGATGTGATGCCTGGTGGGCTTTATAAATATCTTGAACCTGTGTGTGCAAAGTGAACTGTGTTTCACCCTCCCACACCCTTCCCCTTTGAGTGTTTGCCTTCTGCTCGCAGTGAAAAGGAGGCCTTACTCTGCTTTGTTTGTCCCTCAGCTCCTACCTCCCACTTTCTCCCTGTTAACTGTCAGTGTTCAAAAGCAGAACACTGGAAACCACATGTGAAACAGAGACTCGCGGTTTCACGGTGTAGGTTAAAGTCCCTGAGGCATATTTTTTCATGTTCTATGGGCGCCCAGGAAGACAAGTTCTTAAACTGCCACTTTTCTACTTTTCAAATCTGTAGTAGGCAAAATATTAGTTATTTTGGACGTCTGTTAATTCAAAAATGTAAAAACCTAAAAAACAAGCAGTTATTATTATATTATTTTAACAATGTTCTATTTACCATGGTATTTTACATTCTTTCCTAAAAGTCAAAAAAACTTTATGCAGTTCCGTTTTAGCCTAGCATAGTTTTTTCAGACAACTTCAATGTAATATACAAATATACAGTAGACTAGTGGTCCCCAAACCTTTCATAACAGCCACCTCTGAAAATACACAAGACATCTAACCTAAAAACCAAACCTGCTGGGTTATCAGAACTGTTCAAACCCAGTTGGCTGAGGGACACACAGACACTGATGAAGTTTAAAATGCCATTTTAGTTTTAGCTTAGTTTACTTTGACTTCTCTACTGCCTCATAACAAATAAATACAGATCTGAGACGACACTAATCAGACTCCCTTTATGGTTTCCACCTTTTGCTGCTAGCACATCCTACACAGACTTCACTGGCGCTGATTAGCTACCACATTGGCGAACCCTCCTCTACTGCAAACTGGAATGAATAATAAATATGTCTAACCCCATATTGAAGTAAAAGTTAATGAAGTTCAAATGATCTTTTAAAATAAGTAATAACGGAGAGAGTGAAGCAAATGTTTCAAGTTAAAATAAAACAATAAAGCAGCATCTTTAGAGATTTTCTTTTAGTTTAAATGTTATTAGCTCATCAATATGAGGTTTGAAATAGACATGAGGATTCCTAGAAATGTTGTAGCGCTAACTCTATATGTCTGCTACACGACTTCCAGCAGGCACAAATAGTGAGAAAACAGCACCTTATTATCCTCTCAGCATGATGCATGGTCACTCTCATGTGACTCATGAGGTGACGTGATCATAAAATCTAAAATAAAGCTAAATTAGCACCTGCAGATTGGATTAAAAGTGTTATTTTGATAAAAGCAAACTGTGTTTCAGTTTAGTAGCTAATTCAATACAAATATGTTTTTGTCTTGTTCTACACATCTTGTTTCAGGGGGACATGCTGTCATTGATGGAACAATGAACTCTGAAATATTAGACGAAGTGAAGCACGATATTCCATTTCCCAAAGAATAGTAACTGGATGACAAAATTAAATGTCTGGGCTGGTCAAATGTAAAGCTTAATCTTTCTCTAACAAAAGCCTTGTGACATAACTTAAGAAGTCTTTTTTTTTGACAAAAGCAATCAACATCCCCGAGCTGTAGCTGCACTCTGTGGTAGCCACACTGGATATTTAAGATAAGGCTAAATATTTTTGCAACTCACAGCTATCTGTTAAGCAAGTATTTATAATATCTTTTCCAGTCTCTATGGTTAGTTTTTTGATTCACATATGGACTTAACACATAATGTGAATGTTTTGTCATAAATCTGTGAAGAATTATTTAAATATTTGCAGGGTTTTAGGCTCCACAATGTTTAATCTGCTGCCATTGTTTAAAGATCCATAAGCAAACCTTTATCAGCCACAGGAGATAACACTGATGAAACTAAATGTTAAATCCTAAACCTTTTGTCAACAAAACTCCCCACAGAGATATTCCACACTCGCTGTAAAGAAATGCAAATAAGAATGGTGGTCAGTGATGAATAAAACATATGAAAAGTTATTCCCAAATACACATATTTGACCTTGTGTTTTTAGAATTAAACCTCCTAAAGTCTTTGTTCAAAGGATTTTCCTATAAAGTCCCTTTTTTTAAAAGGCCAGTTGTGACTGAAGTGACTTATTGCATTTAAAGGTAACATTAAACATTAGTTGTTGTTTTTGCTCCCAGCTTAATTTCCAAAGAGTTATTACAAAGAGAAATAAATATTCAGGAAAAACACATTTAAAAAGTCATATACCCACCTGACCATGTTGTCACACAACATCCCCATTTATTCCTGCATTGCAGCCTGTTTTGTATATTCATCTAGGAAGCGCTGCCTGTCTCTCTGTGTGCTTTTGGGAACCGACACCCTCTGAGTTTGCTGCTCCCTTTAACCTTTAACACCTCTGTGTATAATAACTCTCCCAGTTTGACAGGTCAACTGAGGCGTCACACCTGGCTCCTTGCTGTGGGTTAGGGCTGAGCCTTTTTATCATGCTACCTACTCTGTGATGGATGAACCCAACAGCAAACTGGAGAGAGGGCTAAAAGCATTGTTCAGGGAAAGCGGATAAGGTCTTGTAACAAATAATACCTCGCTGAACTCTACTACCTTCTTGTTGCCCTTTGCTACAGTCTCATTTAGCTATCCATTTAAGGCCGTGTCCACAAAGCACACAGACTTTATACGCTTTATTGCAGGTAATAGTTTGTTGCTCGCACGTCTGATCGCTCCTATCTTGGGTGTGTTGGAACAAGGGGAGGGGGGTTTCTCAAGACATTTGCTGCATATTTGACACATTTTGCATAATGACCTATTTCCAAACTTGACAGCATTTTTTAAAGAAACAACACAATTATTTTATAGCTTTTAGAGACATTTAATAACTATATAAAAACTGTTACAGAGTTGTATTAGGTTTTAAGGTTGAAACCTTGACTAAACTTTGTACGAGAATATAATCTGAAGATGACAGAATCTGGCTCTGGCTGAGGTTTTACATGCATTCAGCATCTCTGCACAACAAGTCAAATGGACTCCAGATCCAGACGTATATGATATATTTAATGGATCATTGCAGGCTGACTCTCCAAGCCCATGTGTTGGGATTACACACGCTTGGACTGCATATAGGAAAATACTTGTTGCTCTCCTGTAAGGAGGAGAGAAATTCTAGGACACTCGCTGACATATGTGCAGCAATGACTCATGGTGAATAATGGATAAGATTATAGGTTACATAGAAATGTTTGTGGTCAGCATAAAAGAAGGTGATTTAGTTTATTCTACATTCTTTTTAATTACCACTCCAATTCAAAACTGTTTGTGTTTTTATTATAATATTTAAACTGCAATCTTCAAATGTAGTTCCAGATAAAACAGCTATATACTCAGATTTCTGCCCTCTTGATCAATCCTTAATTTCACAATTTCCACCTGCATTTGGTCAGTAACCCCGGAGCTGAGAGCCTTCAGCAGGGAAAAGACTTTCCAAGCCCTCATTTGATTTATTCTGTTTTTGGCTAACCCTCCTCTGAACCTGTCCCGAGAGATTCCCAACCATTTTAGCCCTCCTTTTCCAGCATACGTGCACAACATGCCTCCTCGACCTAGTTCCATCCCCAACACGCTGCTTCTCTCTCTCTCTGCTTTCGCAACAGCCCACTGAGAGAATGAGAAACAGGCCCCCCTGAAGGAGGCTCGGATTCACTCTCAGCAGTGCCTCCTCCTCCCCCCACCGCCCCACTCCCTTCCAATCCAGTGTGGGTCACCTACTGATCACTATGTGCGGCCCTATCGAGAGCGCAAAGGAGGGCATTTATGGTTCGCTGGGATCCAAATGAATGTTTATGGGCCTTGTCTGGCAGCCAAAGGCCAGGCAGTCCCAGCTTTTACAACCATTTTCTGACATGAGCTCAGATATGATGTGTCTATCCATGTGACTGAATCTGTGGTCACCATTTCCTTTCATGTGTTTCTTACTAGAAGTCAAAATATTGCCATAAAAATTATATTTGCGTGTGACCCTGTTTATTTTATCAAGATGTATGTTTTTTTTTATCTAAAATTCTGCATGTCTCATATCTGCATATTCTGTTTTACTTTTAATGTTTTGATGTCATGATTCATGAGGATCACACATGTTTAATGAATTTGCACATTTGTACTATGAACATCGCTCTTGGCTCCGATAAAAGAGTTTCAGAATGAAAAAGGATCTAGGAAGGCAAACATGAAAAAAAGGTTAGATAATCCAATTTTATGTATATTCTTATGAAACATTTCTTAGGTCAGCAAACCTTTTTACTCAGTAAATGAAATGAAAAACAGTTTTTCATTTCATGACATTGATTTTTTTCTTCTTACATCAGAAATGAGTGGGCTGGCAGTTTTGTGGTAACAGTAGTGATGCACATATGAAGCAATCCCAAATTCCCTTTTTTGTGTGTTTTTAGTTTTCTTATTCACTTGCAAACACTGCACACATATGAAACAGGTTGTTTCTTTGAAGAGAGTTAAAATTGCCACATTCAGATTTAATATAAATTAATTGTGTAGCAAAAAAAGAGTTTATGGATTTATCTTATTGCAGTTTTTAAAGACCAAGTTTGTTTCTGCAGCGTTATTACTGGAGCAGATTTAATGATTCCATGTGCATTTATGATTTGATACATATAAAATTGGGCTTTTTTTGCATTCATAATTGCACTCAATCAAAATTAGATAAAAAATTTAATAACAATAGTATGACAGCATATTCTTCTATTTCCTTTACTTGCTGCCCCAAATGCAAATTAGGCCAGATGAAAAAAAATAGGTGAGTGTGCTTATTTCAGACTCTCTTGCCAAGAGTTAGATGAAGTAATCAATATTACTTTCAGAACCTCCAAAGGCAGATTATTTCCCTCTAGACTAAGCCAGGTAAGCACCGACCCACCTCTACAAAGTTACAGTGAGTTAATTAGCTCCTCAGCTTTCATACAAACATGAGTGAGGTATTGATATCCATTTATAACCTTAGGTGTGGAAGTTAATCAGCACAATTTCCAAAATGTCAAGAGTACTCATAACATGGAGACAATTTGTTTGCTGGTCCAAGATTGTACTTAACGAACACGAGACAGAATTACTGACTGTTTACCATTATGGCTGAAGGCTCTATTGAGCTAATGCAGCGTTTGATTAGAAACTCCTGTGAAAACAAGCTTTTGTTAAACTTCTGCTCCAAAGTTTGTTTGGACAAAGTATGTTGATCAAGCTGCCAATCTTAACTCGCTTAACTTTTATGACATAAAATCTTCTAGCTCTCGTGTGAAAGAAGACAAAGGAAAAAGTCCCCAGTATAAAAAGGTATTTGTTAATCTCTGGCATTGACAAATCTCATCTATTATAATCTTCCCCAGCTATGTTCTTCTGTTTTGTACTAAAGCATTAGAACATGCCCAGATTCATAAGAAAAGAAGGCCCCATATTGTTCAATCTTCTATAATATATGCCTCTGGGGGTTTGTTTGATCTAACACAAATGTGCAGCATTTGCAGACATCTTAACATTGTCTGAGTGTGAGCCAAGCTGGCAAAATCAAATATGATGTATTATCATTTTCCTTACAGACATAAAATAAAAAAAAGAGAAAAAAAAACTATTTTCAGTTGAATAATGAAAGCCTTATGATGACTGCTGGGTGCAATAAATTCAGCGGTCTCTGCCTGTCCACATTAATTGAATTTAATAAAATAAAAAAAAATGTCTTGCCCGCATGCAAAGGGCCAGACTGGTCCGATTTAGGTTCTTTTTTTTTCCCATTGGAAATGACATTACCTTCTAAACCTGCACTGTTTTCTGAAAGCTAAGAACAAACAAGAGTATGCCCCGCATGTCTCCCAAGAGCACATTTTATCTTTTGACAGCATCTTTGACAGAGTCTCATGCTTGGAATCAATCACAGTTGTTTTCACACTGTGAGAGTCGAAACCCAGACACACAGCAGTGCGCACTTACCAAATGTTTTGCCATTATTATCATGCAGAGTAAGAGACAATGCCATTCTAAATCTCAGTTTTATTACACTGTTTTGATTAAGACATTAACAATATAATAAACTGTAAAAAATAGTAAACAGGTAACTCAACAAACCCTCTCAGAATAACTACTTGTACAGATCTACGCATGGCTTCTGTTCAAAGTGAGAATTTAATTCAGTCATCTATATTATCATGTGCATGTTCTTACATACGCACGTGCACAAAGGGTCAGGGTGTATTGTGCAGTTTATCATTTATTTCTACCTGCAGAGGTAACACCCTTTAATGTCACTTAAGTGTTTGTCTTCACAATATCCAAGGGACTTTTCCTCTGTTAGATGCTTTAAGGTCCATAGTCTTTTCCGGACACCTCAGAACTGATGAATTATCCCTCGTGTTGTGTGCAATCCAACCTCATGTCCTCCCTTTAAATGTGTTCATGCAGGTGTAACTCCCAGAGAACTTGTGGATTTCTTCAAGTGCAACTTGAGGCATGAAGCTGTAGAGACCAGAAAGAGCAGTTAAACTGAAGGTAAAGGTTGGACTAGTAATAAATGGAAAGAATGGGAAATCTTTCAAAAGTATTTCTTTTTTTTTACCTTTTCAAAAAGACAAGGGCATGCATTGTCCATGGAAGGTACAGAAAGGCTTTGTCAGTTCTGACTGCATCAACAGTCCTCTCAGCAACTACTTCAGGTTTGAGTGGAGGGAAAAGCTGTGGAAACCTACAAAAAAAAAGTTGTGGTTTTGAGATGAAGTAGTTTTTTTTTTTCTCATGTCATGACTCTTCTCTGTTACAAGTGCTTACTAACCTGACTCTCATGCCCTGGAACATCTCTGTGTTGGTGTGGAAAGGAAGCACAGTGGTGCAGCTGACACCAGGACAGTCCAGCAGACCTAATGTCAGGCTCTCCATGAAGGCCAGTGATGAGGCCTTGGAGGTGCAGTAGTCTATGGCTCCTGGGATTGGAGACTGGGACAGGATGGAGTTAATGCATACTACATGGCCATGCTGCAGCTCCAGCATCCGAGGCAGAAAGGCTTTTGTTGTCTAAGACATAAAAAATGGAACGAGAGAAAATAGAGACAAAAATGAAAGATATATAAAAACAGAAAGGAAATGTTCACAGTGTCATCACAGATGATATTTCCATGTCCATATAGTTGATAACTGCATTTTTGTCTGCATTTAACAATCTTTTGATCGGAATTCAAAATAAAAACATAAAAAATACCAAAACTCCCCTGAAGTTCAGAGGCTGGAAATACCCCCACTTAACCTGCCATAATAGCAGTTGTGATTGACAAATCTGGAGCTCGTTCTGCATAAACTTTTATGCTATAATCAAAACATAAAGATTTGAAAAATCTGCTTGGAAGACTTTTCCTTTTTTGGCAGGCAAAACAGGTTATGCTGTAACTCATGCAATGCTTACCCAAAACTGTCCCAAGGTGTTGATATGTTGAGATTTCAGAAGAGCATCGTCATCACTGTCCATCAGACTTTTACCATGAACTACAGCTGCATTGTTAACCAAGACTGTCACATCTCCAACCTGAGGATAACAAGAGCAACATCAAATAATGGTACGTCATTTAGACATCAAAGGTCAGGAAGACTGACAGAATAGAATAAGCTTTATAAAAATGAACAGTGTACCTTTTCTCTCACCACCTTTGCTTGCTTGTAAACTTCCTCTCGATTGGCAACATCACACACAAAGTAATGACATTCTGTTCCAGAGAGGGTGATTTCTTCCGCTGTCTCTTTGAGACATTTTTCCGTTCTGCCCCACAAGATTATCTGGAGAACAACAAGGTTTGTTTTACATTAGACACAAATAAAAAAAGAAAGAAGAATGGTAACTAAAACAAATCAAGGGGACTGTTGGTTATTAGTAAAACATCATCAGCTGACATTGTTTATACAACATATTTGGCAGAAAGGCAAGTTGGAAGATCTTTTAGCAGCAATGCTCTTTTCTTTAAGAGAACAGAGAGGCCATTTTCACTCCAACAAATAGTTTGTGAGCAAGATTAAAGGCTCCAGGGTTTGCTGTGTGAATGAATTGTCTTTTCATCCATCCAGACACTAAATGAAGGCTGGTCATTTGAGCAGGGAACATGAGGTTGGGATGGAGGTAGGGGAGGAACTAGTGATTGGGCAATTAGATCTGTCAGTCTCTGGGGTCAGGGAAAGGTAATGAAATCAGGGGGTGAGCCCTCCTCATCTCTCAAACACAAATTCTCAAAGAGATTACATGGACTGTTGGGCAGATGAGCCCCGTCAATTCTGGTCAGGGAGTCCAAAAATAGTCCCTGTGTAAAGTGTTGAAGACGCCAGTGCAGGCTTTGGCTGGTGGCCCGTGACCAAGGCTAATATTTGAGCAAAAAAAAATCCTCTGGTAAGTGATATTGTGTATTTTAGTCAGAGACAGTGTGTGTTTGCATACACACACAAAAGACAGCATGTCTGTCTGTGAGGGAATGATTCAACCTGCCATTCCTTTTGTTTCTCCAGTGTTTATGTGTAAACATCCATTTAGTCTGTCGGGAGGAAGGTTTTACATTGACTTATTAGTCCTAGAAAACCAATCCCTGAATACAAGATGAAAGGATAAGCAAACATAAAAGGTTAGATCTAAGAGTGCAGACTTCTGTGTTTTATGATAAATTCATATTGCAGAAACTTTTATTAACAATACTATTTTGAAACAACGTGGTAATTGTATAACCAAACATAGCATTAGAGAACATTGGAGATTTTATAGCCATAATCTGAAATCTTAACATTGCACTTTTTGCTGTTTGTATATTGTTTGAAAATTACCAAATAAACCCTTAAATTCTAGAAAAGATTGCTGTCTGTATGATCTTCTTTATTTCTACGTCATGTCCTGGTCAATCAGAATTTGCCTCTTTCTGTGAACAACTCTAGTTTGAGTTGCATTTGATTGGGTTTTTTGTTTGCTTCATTTGCAAGCTCATTTGAGTAATCAGCGAAGAACGACAGGTCTTGATAAACAACTCAAAGCTTTTAATAAGAATTGAGCCAGACAAATAAAGCTGACAGTTCTCATTAAAACTCAGCACTTAAATGGTGTTCTCCTGTTAAAACCTTATTTAATTCATTAGGTTTATCACCCATCACAACACACAGAATCCTCAGAGCAAACATGGATTGGCCAAATTGCTATCTGGATAGAAAACAATTTCTAATTGACCTTGCTCATGCCGTGTTCTCAGTTGGTGATAAACCAGTAATTGTTCCAACAAGGCATGGCTAACAAGACTTAATGTCAACACATGGACCAAGTAAAAGCTCTCTAATCAACAAAAGCATGTAGTAAGCTACGAAGAAATCTTTGACAGAGATTATACTGATGTCACTCAATACAGACAAGGTGTATGTCTCTGTGAGCAGACCAGCTCCAGCTGAATTACAGTGATACTTTATCTTTCAGGTTTCGATGTATGGGTGGGTAGGAACCCTGCTTTTCACACCCATTGTATGAGCCAGCAGAGGGGCGGCACACAGAGGGGGCAGCAAGAGTTCAGGAGGCAGTCGCCTGCCGCTGTCTAATTACTGCGGAGACAGCAAGGTCAGCTGCAGGGCAATACCCAGCTGGGAGTGGTGTGCTTCCCGCCTCAAGCACAACACAAGCACGCCCACACAAACCTGCTGTCTGTAACTTGCTTTGGTTTTTCTTCCATGCAGAGATTTGTTTATGTGACATTGAAAACCCACCTGAAAGACCTTTCGGCATTGTTGGTATTTAGTGCATTAAAAATGACATTTGGAGAAAACGGATCATCTGAAATCATCAGTTTTTATTTACAATGATTCCTCAGATACATTTTTATTATTCCAGAGCACCACTCTGCCACAGGTTCCCTCAAAACACTAAAAAACAGTCTTCCACTCTTCATCTTGATGAATCATTTTCTCACCAGTGGTGTTAGCCCCCCACACACACCGTGTAAACACTAAAAATGTGATTTCTGACTGCCAGTCACTGAAGGGGCTCAATCTGGGGTGAGTGAATGTTCACAGAGGTTAGTTGCATCCATAATTACCATGCTATTTCCTTTTAGCATCCCTTTATCCAGACAGCAATTGTCACACACATTAACACAGGTGTTGTTTTCAAAGCCTTCACACCTTGATAATAGCCAACAATGGGGGGCTGAAAAACATGTGACATCCTTTGTTGTGCAGCTGCAAAGCAATGCTTTTAAATCCACTGGTTTGTTCTTGCTCACTCACCAAGGATTTGACAAAGAAAACGGGGGTGGTGCGTAGTTAATGTTTTATTGAACTTTCAGCAATATTTTCAAACTAGTTAAAATGTTGTCGGAAGTGGTACACATGTCACATGTAAGCGTAACGGTGAGCTTTCAGCTAGTCAATGTAAGTGGGTAAAATTACCACTTTTTTTGCTGGTTTACGGGAGACTAACATCTTTAGTCAAAAATTTAGCTTTTTTTTTATGAACACATCCCAGTAGGAACAGTGTGTTCAGCAGAGCTTTTCATACCACAGAGGACGCTCCTGTTGATAACAGACTGGATTTAGGGAGTTTGGTTAAGATAAGAAGAGCAAAAGCAATCAAATTATTTTACTATTTAAATGCTGCACTTAACCACTGCAACCAGATCAACAGATTATTCAAAGTCAGGTCGTTGACATTAATAAAATTAAATCACATCATTAAAATGCTAATTGTTAAAATGTGCTAATGTTGGATAACAATCACAACATTTCCTGCATCATGTAGCAAATTATAGTCAGTGAATTACATAATGATGAATTGTTCTTGTTTCATTGAGAATATGACTAACTGAAGGGTTTTCATAAACTTCCTCACATTTTGTTTGAAAATAAAACCTAATCTGCCTTTTATTATAAAACAACAGAGTCTGGTGTGTTTTGTGCTTCTTGGCAGATTATTCAGCAAAATCCATTAAAAATGTCAAGAATTATATTGAGCTATTAGCAGACTGTGTTGTAAATAGCACTGTTACAATGAAGCGTTGTGGACAAGCCACCCCAGTCTACTTCTTTCAAACATTTATGATCTCTCCCACTCAAGCAAACAGTCGATGTCTCCATCACAACCCAAATCTTTGGATATGTCACTTATGTCTGAATCACCCCAGATTGTGACGTGATTACGTCAGCTCAGTGTTACACCTAATCATATCAATCAGCCATAAGCGCTGTCCAGACCTGCCCTCTGGCTGCTCCAAGCTGCTGTGTAATACTTGGATCAAAATTGAGGGCAGTGTCTTCAGTCTCACTGGACCAGCTTGACAACTTAGAGGTTATGATCCCCGGTTTCATTGAACAGTGAAACAATAATGCACTTGGGGCAGGGTAGACAACAGTGACCAGGCTTGAAGAGGAGAAGGATGTGAGTAGAGCAAAATCACAACACTACAGTGTGTCCATCTTTTAGATCTATTTTTTTTTTTTTACCTTTTACACTAGAAATGTTTGTTGTGATAGAATAATTGTTGGTGTTTCCAATATTGTTGGTTTGTTTCCACACTAGTACATTAATTCATGCAGATTTGCTTTCTTTTTTTATTTATTTAAATAAGGAAATATGTGTTTTAAATATTATTTTGACACTCAGAGTGGGCACACATGTTAATTTTTGCTGGCAATTTTACTGTTGGTTGTCTTTGATTCTGATTTTGAAATAAACCAAAGCCACATGCACCTAATACAAACAATAAAAACTAAAAATAAGAAACACATGCACCACTAAAATGAGAGATAATTAGCTTCTATTGCTTGAAACAGAAAGATCTAAAAGGATGAAAAAGAGCAACAAGTTGCCCACCTTTCTGGCCCCCTGCTTGGCAAACTCCTTCCCCAGGTGACGGCCGATGCCTCGACCTCCGCCAGTGATCAGTACCACCTCCTTGGTCAAGTCCTTCTTTCTGCTTGGCAACAGCGCCGACAAACTCGCCCTGACTACATGATAGAGCATTTGGATCGGGAAGAGAAACACGCGACACGCGCTCCTCAGCTCCATCTCGGGAAGTGCACGCGGACAGCAGACAAGGCTTGCTTTTATGCTGCAAGTTGACGCGCTCCTTTAACCAGGGAGAGCAGAAGACAGACACTGACTTTATCCGCACTCTAAAGCAATTTCATCTACAGCTTCGGAAAGTTTTTTTTTTCTTCTTCTGTTTTTTTTTTTTTTTTCATAAGCAATCCATTCTCGGGGAAATGACAAAATAAAACTGCGGTACTTTTGAGAGTTCTGTCATCTTCCAAACGCACCAGGCTCTGGAAATGTGTGAGGAATCAATCATATAGGTGGAGAAAAGTGAAACAGAAATCCTGGCGACGCTGTGCTACTGAAACCGCTGGTTTGGGTGTTGTGTTCCTGTCCTGTCCTGCCTTATATTACCCCCTCTCCCTCGCTTCGCTATTTCCACTGGTGAAAAGACCTGGATAAACCTTGAGGGGAGGTTTGTAAAAGCATTAATCCTGATTGACATGTTAAGTGGAGATGAATATTTTTGCTCCAGTGACCGTCTGCCCTGACTGGTTGCTCCCTCCTCCCCTCCCCGCCCCCCTCATTCACGCGTGCACGCAGTGGCGGTGCTCCCCAAGCACCCCCCCCCCCCCCGCCCCCCACTCCCTCCAGTGGCAGCCCCACAGCGTCCCAAGTGGGTGCTCAGTCTTGTTTGGAAAACTTTAACTTCATAATCCCATTGACCTGAACTTAACCTCATTACATAAGGCGCAGCATAGCAGTGATGTTGCAATAGCAGGTTTTATGGCAGCTGTAGGTCCATACAAAATAAACACGGGGATATTAAGGTACAAAAGTGCCAGATGGAGTTAAATACAGAGGCTTTGGAAATGGCTTCAAAATAAAGCCTTAATCATTTATATTAAACAAATAAGCAAACAAACACAGAATCACCTGATTTAGAATAAACATGTCCGATAAAATTGACATTGATGGATAGATAAAAACAAGTTTGTAGTCTTAGAACACATAAATAACTCAGAGTAGGTCATTTTAGTGTGAAAATATGTCATGTCCTTTGGGTAACATTTACATAAACCCACAGTGAACACCTTTTAAACGCGTTTTCCAAAAAATGCCTTGGTGGTCTTACTTCAGGTGTGAAGGTCCATTATTCAAGTTTTTGGAGCCAAACTTGTTGCGGTTAAAGCATTTTTGAAACAGGTTGTGTTTTCTCAGTGTGCGAGTGAAAATTGGTATTTAGGTCAACTCACTCTCAGCAGCTTGGCAGGATGACAAACAAAAAATCCCAAGTGTATTCCTAAAAAAAAAAAATCTATATGAATAAGTGTGCCTCAGACAAAATTCCAGTTTGTGATGTTTGGCCCAGGCGCTGTGATCTTTACTGGGAGTTGGTGAGTGTTTTTTTCTTTTCTTAAAAAAAAAACAACTGGGATGGGTTTAAAGAGCAGGATCACAATGGTTGCTTTGTGCTGTGCTCAGCCACTTAGGGAAGACAGAGGGGCTCTAAAGGGCTGCTAAAAAAACCTCTGGGACAATACAAATCCAGATGCTAGCTTTAATTTAGAAATTTGTGAGGTTAGTTCAAAATGTTTAGCATTTATAACACATTGTCAGCTTTTTAATTATTAAATATGAGTGAGTAAATAAAAAAACATACAATACTGCATTATCACTATGTTATAGTAGTTGAATTTAGCCTTCTTGCAGAATGCAGAGTATATATATCTCAGAAAGTGCTTCTCATTTATTCTCATGCTATCACTGCCATCTACAGATTAGCAGTGAAAGTTCAGATAGTCTGAGTGTTTTCCATTAACTTTCGCAGGGAGCATTTAAGTTTATTTTCCTCAATTACACACAGCAATATAAAGCCACTTTGCACCCCAAAAAGCACATTTTAACACCATACTACTCTTTGGTATAAAGAAGATGAAAAACATCCCAGATTTTTGTGAATTTCTATGAAATATACCAACAAAAGGCAACAAATAAAAAAAACCATATGAGTTATTTAAAGGTAATTTTGGCACATCAAAGTATTTTGTGCAATATTTGTGTAATATTTCTTGGGAAATGTGTTAATTTCCTTATGCAGCCATAAAACATGTTGAGGAATGTAATTATTTTTTTCTTTTTTTTCCTGGCAACAGACAGCTAAAGATGTCATCATGTGAAACCAAGGTCAGAATGTATTGAATGCAGATGTGGGAGGGAGAAAGCAGGTAGATGAAACATTCTTCCCTAATGACTTACCTTCAGCACTGCAGACCAGCTACGCCGTGGACATTGGCTCAACAATTTCAATAATTGGCTTTGCTGCGCTTGTTGCAGCCTTTTTCCTTCCAGTAATTGTACTTGTGTTCTCTGAGCTGATGAATTCAGACATTCTTTGTGGGGCTGCAAATAGTGGGAAACTACCCATGGCTTGTTTGTCAGCATGGCAACTGAGGTGAGTATTTGCATGTGTATTTGTTAGTTATCATGTTATCTTGTTCCAGGTAGGGTGTGCTATTTGTTTTAGTAAAATTAGATTTAGCACATATGTATGTCAGGAAATAGGAATGCCTTTTGTATTAGGAAAAAAAAATCCACTCAACTATTATAGGGATCGTGATGTTGTCCTTTCTTTGTCCTCCAACAGCTGATAAAACAAAGATGAAAGACATTTTAGATAAAGAATCATGTCTTCCAAAGGTTCTAAGGCACAAAGTTGTGTGGTGCCCTTCTTTGATGTTGTCGTAGTAAATAAGGCCTCTCAAAAAGAATAACCTTCACTTTCACTTTACCCATCGAAACATTTTTTTTCCTTCTTATTTGTTCTTCATACATCGGCTTCTTGTAAAGTTTTCTCCTTTTAG
Organism: Anablepsoides cearensis; assembly: GCA_032275365.1. NCBI lineage: Eukaryota > Metazoa > Chordata > Actinopteri > Cyprinodontiformes > Rivulidae > Anablepsoides > Anablepsoides cearensis. Next base: position 4,175,081 of record JAUBOC010000138.1, on the reverse strand, counting down.
GGTCAAATCATCTTTAGGTCATTGGTCACCAGATCAGCTTTTGTTTATAAACGTCACACCTTGCCTCCTCACTCACCAAAGCAATTACCCTTTAGTGAGTGATTTTTATTTCATTTTTTCAATTTATTGTTCTATAAACCCACCACTGTTTATGACAGCTGGAGAAGTGGAGTACTTAAAAGGTGACAAATGTGTTAGTATTTCTTAAATGCATCTTTGTTTGCAACCCAAGCTATAATTTAACATATTGTCCTTCCCTATTTCTTTTTACACCTCTTAGGTAGCAATTAGCTCCTTATCACTGGTACTTTGCACAGCTGGACGACTGACTCTCCAATGTGTCACTTCCTGCCTGTGGCCGAGACAGTTTAGTGTGGACCCTCACAAAGTGAGGGTTGGAAAAGGCAGCACAGGGGGGTTAACCTAGCAGCAGTCCTGTGCCAGAGGCTGGCAAGGCGAGAAGGCAGACATCTGCCATTCCCCTGTGCTCAGGTCCTAATCTACCCAACTCTGCAGATGGCAGATTTCAACCTGCCCTCGTACCAACAAAATCATGCTGTGCCCATATTGTTTCATGGCTGGGCGGCATTCTATTTTCTACAGTAGCTCACTGGAGACTTGTCTGTGTGCCAAAAAGTGCTCAAAGGGAACTGTACCCCCACTGAGCTCAGGCCATGCAATGAAAAGTGGTTCTCCCCTTCCAGCTTAGCCCCTGAATGACTCCCACATGGTTTCAGTGAACATTCAACCTCGGAATATGATAAAGAGGTGTATCACACAATCAAAGCTGTTTTGGAACACAAGGTCACACCTCTAGTGATGATACTATCAGTCTGAACCCGTTCTCTTTTCAAGCTCCTCACCTGTGTATATGGGGTTGTGTGACGATTGGGTTTATAACAAAAGACAACTGCTGAACTACAGAAAGAGGTTACTTGGAAAAGTGCAGGAAGGTTTTAATTTTATTTTGACTTTTTTAACACATAATGTCTTACCTATTCCTTTGCAGTGGAAGTTGATACTGTACAGCTGAGTATATAAAATCTTAATTGCACACAAAAAAAACATTATTCAATTGTCCATTGTTTTACATTTTTTTACTTAATCATGACACTAATGCTTGGCAATGACAATAAATTATTTACTAAAATACACTGGAGACAACAACCTTGCACACAAAATTATTAACAAAACGTGATTTGTTAAATTTAATAAATCCTGACACATAATCTGCAAAGTAATTTTTATCACAATTGCAACAATGCTAACACTATAGGAGTATGACTAAAAGGTAAATGCCAAGCCCTAGCTTAAAAACGACTCATTCTTTTTAAGATGTAGGACATCTCTCATTTGCTTGCAGAATGCTCGGCTTACCTTTCCTTCAGTGTTTGCTGTGCCCATGGCAACAAAGCTCTAGTCATACCCCCCCACCCCCCCGGTAGACGATCAGGTGAATCCTTCAACATAGTATCTTTTTGAGTACTTGTCCTTTTCAAAAGGAGTTTATTTACCTCCCTGAACGTATATGACATTAGATGAAAAATGAACCAAAACCTTGTTCATCAGGATAAATGGAGCCAAACTGGATGGAAGATCGAGCAGCAATATGGAAACAAAGTGCTGTTGGGCAACTGGGCTGAAGACAGACTTCAAGTAGGCCTATGATTACTTATTGTGCTGTTATGTACTATAGAAATGTAGCATAGTATTTTTTGTTGTGGGAATACAGATTATATTTGTTAATGTTGAATTTGAAACATTACATAAGAGCATGTTTTTTTTTCAGGACCTCATTTGGTAGTCAAATCTTTAACAAAGTTATTAGGCAGTCTTCTGATGGGACAGGGTAGAACCAGAGACTACTAATTGCACTGAATAGAGTTTCTGCCTCAGGCTGCTAATTCAGGATTAAGAGTGAGATTTGGGAGGAGAAATGACTTAAGGAGTACACAATAGTGTGGATCAATAGTTAAATGTGAGCTTTGCTGATCCTTGAGCTGGGCTCATTGTTCAAGCCTCTGTATATCCTTCCCTCCTCACTCCTCTTTGCGCTGTCTGTTTATTTCTTCTGACATAGTTCACTCGGGAGCAAAAGATAGCCAACAGCAGCAGTCATGTAGACTACCGGCCCCACTGGGATTTTAAGCCAGACATCTTGAAGAGAAGATCTGCCGTGCTGAGAGCTGAGGTCAGCCTTTAACTGCTCATTCAAGGCATTAACACCAATTGAATGCCTGTCACAACCCTGCGAGTCAGGGTTTTTTTCTCTAAATTGTGGACACTTCTGCATAATATTGATAGCTAAGATAAAGGGCTGTGATAAAACTCCTTATGAAAGCAAGTTTCTGGTAAGACTCAGCAGTCATGAAAAAATCTGTAAAATCATCAGTCCTAAAAGGCACTTAAAGGCTAGTTAGAGCAATTTGCTTGTGACACACGGTGAGCCCCCTGAAGAGTATTGAAAAAGAACAGGTCTTGCCCTTTATTTCTTAATCCTGGGAAGCCATTTGCATGCAGGCTATATTAAAAGGTCTGTGTATTGCTATCCAGGGACTTCCATATATGATGCTGTTTGGCCATCACCGCCCGCCACCCTCACATTATTTGGCTACGGAGTATAAGCAGAACTATGCAGAAAGACATAACAACTCTTTGCCAGCTGTGCAACCCAGGGAACCAGATGACTTTACATGTGATCCTGAGAAGTCTAACTGCCCTCATTTTGGTAAGATCACTTAAAAGACTACAGCTGATAAAGATACTGCATGGATTTATGAAAACATACATTCATTTACAATAAAGTGCAAATGAACAATTGAAATCAAGGTCTCTCAAATATTATTATTGTTCCAATTAATTCAGCGTGTAATTAATGCCTTTAGATTGCATTTATCTTTTTCTTCTTTTACAGCCCTTTCATCAAACTCTGGCCCACTGAAGTCTACAAACCACAGTCGCGAAAAGCTGCAGTCACAACTTCCAGCACTGTCTGTGTATCAGTCAACGTATCAAAGGCATCCACTTGGAGCCCTCTGCAAAAGCCGGTTTGCCAGAGCATCACGGACTCTCTCCAGCTGTCTTTACGCAACTAATTACATCAACAAGGACCTGAACCTGAGACAGCGCTTACACCTACAAGTCCCTGATCATTGTTTCAGTCAAGATATGGTAACAAAACAGCCTTAGAAACAAACCTGTGGCTTCTGAAGTACACCACAAGCTACTTATAATTTAGAACACTTCATCAAAGTGGTTCTGCCTTTTTTTTGGTTTATTTTATTATTTTGTTATTAGTTGGGTGAATGTAAAGTAATAACCGAACAGACCAATGTCACAAAATTTGAAAAAACAGAAATGCTTTATTGGAACATTGTGTTTCTGTTCAAGCTTGTAAAAAAACAGTTCCCCACAAAGTAAAACGATGAAACTATAGATTAAATTGTGTTAATCATAAATCTCAGAGAAGGCTAGGGTAATTACAGTAAATCTGTAAGAAAACAGAAAAGTGAAAAGAAATAACTGTAAAATATTTAACAAAGAAGCTAGAAAACGTTATAATGTTACATCTGACCTAGGTCGACAAACTAAAGCCCATGAATGAACAAAAGCAGCCTCTCAGGAGACATATCTAACACTCATTCCATTAGGTGTTTAATTACAAGGAATCAAAGGGTTTAATTAGAAGGAATCAAAGATGCTTATGTTTGATGGTCAGCCATCTGTGTCTGCTTTTCCACATCCCTGCTGCCTTCCTGTGCTATTCAGTTTCACCCTCTGTTAGCCGATTAGTCCCTCCACTGTGCTGTTGCCTGTGTCACACGACACTTACCTGTGTATGCTACACCTTTAGAACCTCTTGCCCAAAGTACTGTTGTGTTTGCCTTCTGGACCACACGATGGTGCTATAGCAGCATTTCACTGTCTTTAGTTTTTCAGCTTCAATATGTAGGGTAAGACGCATGATTATAAAAAAGCAAACAAGTGATTTGACAAAAGTATTTTTATCTGTTTCATGTCCTCATAATTAAAAGTATTCAAAACATTCTCATTCTGTTGTTACTTGTTGTAAGGCAAATAAATATATGTATGTATTTCAAATACCAATTACCAGTAATTGTGGGTTGATAAAAAATAAAAGATACAATTGTATTTTTATTTGATGTTTACAAAACAGAAGACTACAAAGGACATATTTTAGTTCGGTACAATGATCAATCCACTCAGTCATGATTAAAACATTTGCATTTGTTTTTATTACTATTAAAGGACAGCAAAAAACAAAGAAAAATAACAAAAAAGACAACAACAACAGCAAATCAGTAGCTTAGGGACGTTTCAAACTTAGTAACAAATGCTTTAGAAACCTAACAATTTATATTGTATGGCATACTCATTTACACCCTGTCATTGTTTAAAGAGCAAGTTTAGATAATGGCATTCTAACTAAGCTGCTGCGTAAGTTATATTTATGCCCTACACAAAGGAGTGCAATGATAGATTATTACTATGTTGCTCAAGCACTGAATATAAGATCTGAATGAACTCATTTACGCTGAAATTATTTATGAATTATCTTTTGCAGTGAAGAGGTTAGGCATCTGGGAGGACATAAAACTACCACAATGGAAGTAAAGAGTGGCAAATCAAAGCAGCAAAGAATTAGCATGGCAGCGGTCCCAGAAAAAAAAAGAGAGAGAGAAAAAAACAAGCAAACAGGAATATGATTACCATTAACAATCTAATTCTTTATATCTATCGTCAAGGATGTGACATATGAAACACACAACTCTTTGTGTGTTATAGCATTACTTATAAAACTAGTATGTTGTGACTTTGGAGAGGGTACGTTATCAACATCTCAAACAAACAATGCAATAAAAAAGTGCATTAATGTTTGACATTGGGCTGAGCTAAGCAAGAGAAAAAAAGTCAGTCAATTTCAAACTGAATGTACAGGATGCTCTTTAAGAAATACTCAGTAACTTTCTAATCTTATCATTGAGTAAAACCTGATTTTTTACACACTTGTCTGTCGAGGACATTGATCAGATAGAGAAAGGACAAAGGGAAAAAGTATGCCCTTGGCTGCAGAGAGGACATTCAAATTCCCATCTGCAAAAGCAGGTGAGACCTCATCAGCCTCAAACTTCACGGTGAAATGCCGGCTGATGCAGTAGATTGTGCCATCCATAGGCACACAGTGGAAGGTGGGGCAACGGTGCATTGGTTTGGAGCTGCACTCATACCATAGGCGTGCCACTGTATGGTAGCGGTACACACTGACACCCAGCAGAGGGTTAACATCAAACCGATAGAGAAATCTTCCCACACCAACCATATCTGTGGTTCGGTCATTGCTGCCCACCATCAGACTAGGCCTCCAGGTGTTAGTTTTAGGGCTGTAGCGTAGTAGCAAATATCTAAGAGTACCTCCAGAAACAAAAAGTTCCCCACTGCACACTGTGACATGATGTGCAACAGCAAATGTATCATTAGGCAGCGGAGCCACAAATGTCCACCTGTCCAGTCGTGGGTCGTAGCGTTCTACTGAGGAAAGGCACTCCCCGCCAATAGCATACATATATCCATCCAGTGCTGCCAGTTTGCAGCGAGGCCTGGCTTCATTCATGGGACGGATCTCTTTCCAAATGGATGTCAAAGGATTGTAGCAAAACACTCTCTTTGAGGGTGTCATTTCCCTGTCTTTGACTTGGCAGCCTACTGCCACAAATAAGTAGTTATCCATTGTACACACAGCACAGGCTTTCGAGACGACCTCCTGTGGGATCAGGCAGAGAGTATGCCAGCAGTCTTTGTAGTCGTCATAATAGTACATTACACTGGATGTGCTCCTCTGTTCTGCATGTGCTCTCTGCCCCTCTGCGCTTCTCAACAAGTCTTCAGGGTTCATGTCTGCAACAATGACAAATTGTCTTCCTCTCATTCTCTGCTTCCAAATTTGTTCTCGCTCATTAGCCATTAGCCGTCCATAAAGGTTGGGGTCCCGGAGCACCTGCAGGTAGTTGTCTGACATGACCCCTAAGGCTGATTGCTGTACAGACATCTGGCCATTTTTCTTGGCTAGATAAAGTACCTCTAAACAGTTACCTAAATCAATTTTACTTTTTAAAATTTCAAGATCAGCACCAGAGCGAATGTCTCCTGCCAGGTGGAAGAATTGAGCCCCTGCTGTTGTCTCTGAATTAGTCTCCTCCCTAATTTTCTGCTCATTGCTATCTGTAGAAGTTTGTGGAGAGATAATCCCGTCACTTATTGATGCTGTAGAGTGAGTCACTGGAGATGAGGTTCTTGGAATCTGAAATGGGATAGAAAGCTCCGACTCTTCTGCTGCAGAAAGATAGCTTTCCTTGCATAGGAGGGCAGTCCTTGCAGGGCGTCTCAGCCTGAGGCTTCCTTCCAAGGAGGCATCCTCAATTGCGTTTTGTTGAGAAACCAGATCACGCATAATGATAGGGCTTACAGAGGAAGGAAATTCAGTGGGGCTGCTGTTATGGTTTCCAAACTCCTGCTTTGATTCAATGTTCCTCTCAAACTGACCTGGCAAATTCTTTGAATCTGTAATTGAAAGAGAGGAAGACTCCACATAGTAATCATAAATCTTTCCATGCACGATCTGGTCTTCTGATCCTTCCAGCACTACTTTAGCATCCTCCACTTTTATTTCTGCCTTTGAGAGGAAGCTAGAGTAGACCCCCTGGTGTTCCAAGTCCTGCCTTAGCTCTCTGCCCACACCAACACCACTCTCCAGCTTCTTCAAAAAGCACGGGGAATGGCGTCCTTTTGGAGTGGCCATCTTATTTTCTCTTGGATCATGAAGGCTCAAAGCAGATCTAAGTGAAATATTGTAGGTGGAATCCACTGGTTGATTCTGATGAAGTAGGATTTCCTCTTCCACTTGTTTATTCTCATCACTATCAGATATTATACATGCCTTCTCACTCCGTTCAGCTTGGCTTAGAAGAGCTTCTGCAATTATTTCATTGTTGCTGTCAGATGTCAAGTCATCTGTAGCCGAGCCTCGCTTGTCCTCATCATCCCCGTCTTGTTCCTGTAAGCTTTGATGCTGTAGTGTCTTCTTGCAGTTCTGGCATGCGGTTTTTTGTGTTTCTTCGCCACAGGGTTGTATTTCCCTCCCATTCCTGAAGCTGTAGAATCTGTAGGCCCAAGACAGAAGCAGCACGGCAGCCACAGAAACACTCAGTTTCAACAGCAGCTGCATGTCAAACTGGACTCCCAAAAGTTCTGCAATAGGCATAGCTGAAAAATAAAAATGGCAGCAAAAGCTAGTTGATTGATCCTTTTAAATGATATTGTTGGCGCACCTCAGCTGACTGGTGCTGTCTGGTTTTCATAGTAAAAGAGCTGCTGTGATCTGATGACTACACCTCTTTGCCCAAAGGATCAAGTGTAAAATGATAGCCCTAGCTTTGCTATTTACATCCCATTCTCTGCAGAGGCGGAGCACTTTTCATGCATCACCTGTGGCAAGGCAAATGCAGCCTCAGTAACCATTCTCAGGCAGTGTAAATACCAATAGATCAATATTTGCTTTACTAACTCTCCCTTTTTTCCCCTCATGACTGTACATGTGCCATCCACTCACTCAGGCCAATAGTTTCTTTGACAAAGTCTAAGTTATTTTTTTCTGAGCTGGTACAGCATCTTCTGCAACATGGTTACATAAAATAGGGTAATTTGGTTGTATCTCATTTTATTATGAATCCCCAAATATAATTCTAGGTAACACTTCCCTTACATGATCTCACACACATTTCGATCTGTAGACGTGTGGTTTGAATAAAGGGTGGAGACTGAAGACAGGTGACATTTATCAAATACTAACCAGGATACCTTTATTTACATAACCAGTGCACATACCAAAGGTCTTTTTCATGGCAAATAGAAAGGCTGAAATGTACTGTCCCTAAAAAGAAACCAAAGTTCCTACCAGAAAGATATGTGCCACTAGCAATGCAATGCAAAATAAAGAACTGTCAGATGACCATCAGAACGGCAACACAATGGAAAAACTTTTCTAACTGAAAAGCTGACAGTGTCATTCACTTATACTAGATGCAAACGTGTATTTCTCTTGTACAGGAAACCTGTCACTCGCCACTGTCGCCGCTGTCAAGCTGTCATTTGTGAAGCTGATAACATACAAGAGCAGGACTACAATCAGCAACAAAACAGTGTTTATTTTAACAGCACTCCGCCGAGCAGTGTAAAGATGCATGAGGTGGAGACTTGTTCAAAGGGTGTGTCAGGTGTCTGGTTTGATGTGGATGTGTTTGGGTCATGTGATACCTCTGACTGGTGACAACAAAAACGAAACCGGATTCTGCAAGCACCACTGACCTCTAAATAATTCACAGTTTGATCATGAGGGCAGCTTCTTAAGCTCAATATTTCTTCAAAACAATGAGTGTCAAATTTGTACATTTAAAAAACTTATTTTGTGAAAGTTAATTTAGGAAGGCACAATGTGGCAGAATGTACCCAATTAACAATAAAGATTGATGCTAAACGTGACACATAAAGCAATGCATTTTTTGTTTGCTTTGGAGAAAAGAAAAAAAAAAGGTTTAGCAGCAGAAAATTAAAATGAACTCAAAATTGCTATAAGTCATTGATATAAATAAGCCTATTTGATGGGTAAAATAGGTCTTTATTTTGGGTTAAGAGAAAATGTAATAAAACAACATATTTAAAAGTCTTGTACGTTTATTACCTGTTGAGGCTATCTTTTTGATGGTTGAGATACATGAGGGTTTAGACAATTGTAATACAACACTCATTTCCACTCACACAAAACTAGAATTAACTTCTTCTGGTGAGATGATCAAGTCACGAGACGACATTTTGCATATTCTAATGCTCTGAAAACTCGAGTTGATTTTCCACCCTTGTACGTGAAGTGAGATAAAAGTAAAAGCAGATTTGTAATTGCACACTTAAAACAACAATAACTTGGCTGTAATGATTTACAATAGACAAGTATTTGTGCCTTTTCATAATCTACAAAAAAGTAATCTACATTAAAGTTCATGTATGTGCTTATTAATTGTGTTTGTGCTTATCTTCTAAAAAATTTTAGTTTGACAAGATGAGATATTATCATAAACGGATGTCTCTGCCTTTTTCATTCAGCTCCATTTAAAAAAGCTTTCGGAGTTCCTCTTGGCCTAAATTTTAATCCCCATGCAGCATATCCTCAGAATAGTTACAATTTCAATCCATGTGACTTAAAAAAATGCAAGATTATTATAAGCTAAGCACAACAATGTGAGACTATTAAATAAACAGATAAATTGAGATCAGTTGGGGAAATATGTGGACAAATTCACATTTAGAAGGCTATTTTAAGCATGGATTGAACAAGTAATTGATCAACTGCCTTTATACATTTCTCTGATTTGCAAAAATCATTCAAATTAGGTCATAAATAATTTCTGTAACCTTGAATGCGTAATATTCTGCTTATTATGCATATCCAGAGCTACAGATCAGAAGACGTATGAACATGTCAAACACTGTTCAAAACTGCTACAAGTAAACTCAAGGCTTGTGAGTTTTATCATCTGTCCATTTTAATACAGGTGAAGATAAACAAATGCAACAACCCTGTTTACACAAGCTGCCTCAGGTGAGTTCCCCAATGGAATGATCGCTAAAATGATCCTACTTACTGGTAATGTCTGAGGAAGAGAGTTATGCATTGTACACAATGTAGGTCACAGGTAAATAGCTGGATTACAGGCCAGTGACATAGAGTTGCAGTGCTGTCAGTTGCAACACACGAAAGGGAGAAAGAATCTTCAAACGTCACATGCACCACAACCCCAAAACAGCAGACACATGTTAGGTTTTTTTTTTTACTTTGTCCTTGAAGAATTGCCTTGTAAAATAATAATAAAAAAAGAAAAATAACTTAAGCAATAAACAGAAAAGCTGTTTCTTTTCTTTAAATCTCTGAAAACAGAGTTGCATGATGTACAAAGGTGGAGAAGCATAAACTCCAATGATTTCAGCAACCATCCCTTACCATAACCCATATATCCTTTTTAATTATTTTTCAATATTTACATTGTTGTACACAAAATACACTCAAAAATGAGATTTTTCCAGGTTTCTCGATGCATTTGAATCTTCTTGTACATTCCGAGCCATCAGAAAAAAAAATTATATTAATTTATATATATATTTAAAAAAAGGTTCCCTTGGAGCATCTGTAGCTTTTGTCCTCCAATGGTTTATCAGCTTGTTGCTAATCCGGTTCATCCCAGGACGTGGAACAGATGGGAGTGGTTGATAAAGTGGTGCAGTCGAAGCCAGTTCCGTATTTCACATTTCACTAAACACCAATAACATTATGACTCATTAAAAAATAAAAGTCCAAATGCTTTTTTTGTCTTCTTTTTTTGTTCTATTTCAAAAACAATTGATTTTGTTTATCAACAGGCAGATGTGGGACAAAGAAAAAAAAAAGTAAAAGGGCAGGGCTATATAGGAGGTTACTGTCATGTTCATCACATTGTTTTTTTATATAATCTTGATTATATTTTGTTAAAAAAAACAACTAACAAAAAAGAAAGAAAATTAAAAAGAACAGTGAAGTACCATCAAGTGGCGTCACCGTTTACTGTTTAAGTGACATATGGAGAATCTGTTTATGTCTGGAGAAGGCTTTCAGGACAGTGGAAAGTTTTTTTGTACTATATGTTTGTATGTTTGTGTGCATATGCAGATGTTTTGTACTGCAGGGACTATATTTGTGAAAGAGAGTGTCTTGAAGTTCAGGTTTCACGTCAGTTCCACAGTAACTGTGACAACAAGCGCAATCCACATCAGTCCAAGGACGTCCATGAGGGAAGCGTTGTCTGTAACAAGCACAGAAATGTCAATTAGATATGATTTTTTAGCTTAATAAATGAAATGAAAATGTTTTAGAGTGAAATAATCTCACATTTGAAACGTACTACTTTTTAAAAAATGATAAACCAAGTAGCATTTGTTTTGTTTTAAATTAAAAAGAAATGCTTGAGTGAGATAAATACGTTTGTCAAAGTGATGTTTTCTGGTTAATTTAAAAACACTTCTAAGTGACTGAAGAGCTCTGCTTCCTTTTTTTTTCAAACAGCAAATGCTTAAAAAACATCAGCCACAATCAAAAGAAAAAACCCAAATCTCAAAAAAAAAAAAAAAAGGTCACAACAACCAATTACAAAAGTGGCTTCAGTTTTTTCCAGTTGTTGCAGTATCCCATTAAAAACACAGAGATGACACAGATCTGCACTGTTCATTTTGAGGACAAACAAAAACTTAAAACAGAGACCCAAACAGGTGTCTCTACAGCTCACTTTTAATCAAGTTTACTTGTTCAAGCTGGGAATTTTTTTTAAAAAAAGCAAACCAAAAAGATTATGACAGGTGTTCATAATTATTTTTGTGAACATTTTCAAGACACACAGCTTTGACGGGTTGGTTATCCTTTTAAAAGTATTATTTTAGTCTGTCAGTTTGAATTAACCTATCCTATCATATTGTACGCCTGATTATGTTATAAAATAGAGGAACAAAATCAGACACATTGGTTTAATGAAAACTGCAGTGAGTTTTCACATGAGACACCTGAGTTTGAAAGCCTGTGACTTGTAATTTTTCCTTCATTTTAAACAAACCATGGTTAAATGCTTATATAAAACATAGACTTTAACAAAACTGTTGATCCAAATCTTGCCTAAATGTCTGTTTGACCCAGAATTGCTCTGTTTCACACACCTGCGTATGAGCTCTGACCCAGATAATTGTGAAAATGAACAGCATAAAGAACTGCTATTTTTTAATTAATTTTATATATTGCATTCCTAAATAGCAAGATATCACACAGAGTTTTGACATTATTATATCTGATTTATTGTCAGAAGGAGATACAGTGAAGTTTTAACATTAAAAATCTTTTTCATCTTCACAACTGAATGCTGTCTGAGTACTGAGCCACTAGCCACTCGAAGGTAGCTGAGTTGGACTCAAAGCTAAATCTTATAAAATTTTCCAGAAAAGCACTAAGGTATAGATTTACTATTGTAATATGAAACAAAGAGATTTATGAGGCTTTTCCTTTAAAAAATTAAACAAGTTTTAAAGATGTGATGCGGTGCATATGTCATCAGTATTACTCAGTTTTGTTTACAAGGCGGCAATATGTTAACAAATCAACTTCTGGTGTGGCGATATTTTTAATTGCATTTAGAAATATTTATCCAAGTCTTTGCTGGAACAACAAGACCATCACAGCCACAGATGGATGTCGGGTAACATTATGTAGCAGATGCATTGAGCAGCATAAGGAGCAGTAAGAACGGACAGTGACTCTCAGTGGGCTTTTTTAAATAACAAGCTATTCATCTACAGTAAATCTCAATCTAGCCAAGGCTTAGTTTGGTTGCTGATTTGTGCGTGTTCTTAACTGCCCATTTTCAGTACTTGGATGTGAAATCCACTGAAAATTATTTGTAGAAATTATAAAAGCACTGCCAGTATGAAGAAAAGAAAAACTGGTGAGGATGGAGCTTCACCACGCAAGGATTAGACTAACACTTTCAGATAAAGGCGTTAAAAAGTCAGGGGCATACTTTTAGAATAATTAAGTGACTGTGGTTTAGGTGCTAAAATGGTTGTCTTCCAGTTAGAGGAAAAGTGGTTTCATGCACGACCATTTGAAGGGTCCTTAAGGAATGCACTTTACCCAATGTGCTCGTCAATGTATGTCTGTCAAAAGCACTGTAAATGTAGAGTGGATGTACAGTCATATACTGTATGTGTAATGGGAAGTGTGTGAATGGATAAACTTGCAACATATTGGATGCTGAATAATGAAATCTGTATAGGGTAAAGGTGCAACATTAGATACTTAATTTAGATGTTTTTTTGTTGTTTTGTTAAAATAGTTTTTTACTTATAGTAATTGTACTGCATTTGTCAATTCTCTCTGACCACTCGGTGTGCTTTTACTGTACAAGTTACCGTCATCCACTCACACACACACACACACTCACACACCAGTGCGCAAATTGGGGGCAACTTGGGGTTTAGTATCTTGCCCAATGATGCTTTGGCATGTGGTGGGGGAAGCCAGGATCAAACCACCCACTCTCCCATTGGCAGCCAAGCACTCCTCATTTCTGAGCCACGGTTCTGGTTGTAACTTTGAAAGTATGATCTGTAAAGCATTTTAACATTTGTTAACCTAATATGACATGTTTTTCATTTCATTTCATGAGCTTATGAATAACAAAATGGACAAATAAAATCTGATTGCAAAACTGTAGTGACTTTATGCTGTTTGTTCTCCACGACACCAATAGAGCCCTTGAGTAACATTACACAAATATTCTGTGTAGATATAAATAAATTACCAATGATGATACACATAAATATAGTTGTTCATTAGCATGCAATCGTTTTTATCCTCACAATAAATGTAAAAATTATGAATTAATTAATTATCTCTTTTATTGTAAAACCATAAAAGGAGAGATTAGGGAAAACCAGCTTGACATTGGTGCCTTTGCTGTTTCTGAAACAGAGATAATGTAGGAGGAAAGTTGTTATTGACTGTGGGTGTGTAAGTGCTGACATAACAAACTGTTTATCCAGACTGCTCCAAGGCTGTGGTTGAAGCACATTCAGTCACAGAAAAAGCTGACCACGTTGAGGTACAGCCAAACTTGTGATAGTTGTTAGATCTGTCAGGTAAATACTCAGCTCATCTGAACTATGTGGCCATAAGGAAGTGTTAAATAAGTGCTGCTGAATCGTGTTTGACTTGACATTAATTACAAATGTTCATAGTCAGTAAAGTTACGTAATCTGGTTTTGTACACTCATTTTATTAAAGTCACAAAACATTGGTCACAAACAACTGGATCTTCATGATAAGCATTTTCTCTCATTAGGTAATGGGTTCATTCAAGCGTAAGATCATCATCTGAGGTCCCTTTCTTGTCTACAGTCATAGACGCAAGTCACCAAGCCATCTGTTTTCCACAAATTCTTGGCACAGCCTTCAGCGCAATTGTGCCAAACTGATTTTTCTTTGACAACTAAGACGGATTTTTGTGAAAATAAAAGACTGATGGCTAACTTTATGTGCTGGATCTAATGTTTCTAAAAGCAATTCCCATTTTTTTTCCTTCTTTGTTTTTGCTTAACAAAAAATACTCCAGAGATATTTTAATTGAATGTTTTGTCTGGTTTCCTCCCTTTGATCTGTTCTAAAAAAGGATTCAAATCCATTTCAACATGCAGATCATTTGATTATAGCCCCAAAGTCTTAGGGTGTTGCTTAATAACACAAAAAAGCAAAGTTTATCACCTGAGACATCATTAGTAATGAGTTTCTTTATAGTTACACATCTGTCTCAACCAACAGAACACACTGTCCAAATAAAAATGACTGCTTTAAACCTCTGACCTTCCGATAGAAACAGTATTTTTTTGACAGAAAACATGTCCTCACTTTCACTCATCTGGTAAATTCAGTTCATTGCCATACAGTGCAGTTTGACAAGCTGTGTCAGAGACTGCAAAACTGACAAAAATGGATGAGTGTAACTCCAATAGAAAGTGTAGATAAGTGTATACAGTGGCCTTGACAGTCACATGGTGGTTCTAACTATCAATCAGTCTGAGATTTGGATATTCAGTCATTTACAGTTGTGGTCAAAAGTTTACATACACTTGTAAAGAAACATAATGTTATGGCTGTCTTGAGTTTTCAATAAGTT
>JAUBOC010000138.1:4104276-4124596 GCA_032275365.1 Anablepsoides cearensis | reverse complement strand
AGGTTTCTGTACCAAATATTAAGTTTCTTTTTTCTGGTGTATCAAATACTTATTTCACACAATAAAATGGAAATTAAATATTTAAAAATCATACATTGTATTTTTCTGGATTTTTGTTTTAGATTCTATCACTCACAGTTGAAGCTATGATATAAATTACAGTCTTCTACATGTTTGGCAAGTGGGAAAACCTGAAAAATAAACAGTGGATCAAATACTTGTTCTCCCCACTGTATATAGTACATACCACTGTCTTTCTAAAATCTATTGCAGAAGTATTTTTAGTTTTTTCAAAGTGCTCAATGCAAAAATCTTGAGGAAAAAAAGACTTTCTGCACAACTTTCAGTGATTACTGTGATTCCCAAAAGGCATGAATAATTTTACGCGTGCTGAAATTCAGATATTTGTGAAAGCAAGGTGTGCCTTTGCACCATTTGGGATTGTGGAGACAATGCGGAATAATATAACAAGGCATTTTAATGACACGCAGAAGTAGAAATCAAGTTCTGAATTTTAGAAATACCTGTAAGATTTAAAATTAAAATAAAAAATGGACTTTATTTAATAAATGTGATGAAATAGATATATTTTCTCTTTTAAGAAAAAAATGATTAGTTTTTCAATAATTTCAGCTGGAACTGCTGGGAAAGGAAGATTGGATAGTGCACACTGTTATTACCACATACACCTGCTCTTTGTTGTTTATCTATCAATATTTACCGAGGGAAGAAAAAAAAAAGTCATGTGTGACATTCACACTTCTCCATACACCATAAATCTAAACTCTACAGACCAGCCTTGAATTAATTTCTCAAAGGACCTGAGCCAAGCCTGTTGATCCAGGCTCACTCTGCTTTGTTTTGTCTTACAACAGTTTTGTTTATCGAATCATGTTGTTTATTTGTCTGGTTTGAAGCAATTGCACAATGTGTAATGATGACTCCAATCAGAAATTCAAGGTAAATACAATTTATTATTTTATGGAAGTTGAAATAGATAATACTTTAAAAATGTTTTGAAGAAAGTTTATTTTAAAAAAGAAAAGGTTAGATCTTAATTCAGTGTTTTTCAATCAATAAAACATTACTTTTTGCCTTTTGATTAGACCCAAGATGATTCAAATAAGCATACAACTACAGGAAGATCAGAATAAATATATCCTGCACCTCATATCATTTTAACATGGTGTAAAAGTGTAAATGTATTTTTTTGAATTGAAATGACATTTGATTGCTTCATAGTGACATATTTCATATCCAAGTCCATGATATTCATGAATGCATTGGTTTTGACTTTGGTCACTGAAAGTCTTCGATTTATGTAAGGGCTGGAAACAGCTTTCATTTTCAAAATAAATTGAACTCTGATTGTGAAGCAGGCCTTCCTAAACTAGATGTGATGACTAACATCCCGTTGATCCTGACCTCTTTCTGACCCGTAAATAAACGTTTTTATACTTCCTCCTTCTTAACGTTTGATGATAAACTCCATACACTTCTGACCAGGGCTGGATATTTACCCTTTTTCTTTTGGTGTTTCTTATGACACTGATACATTTGCCACTGATATTATTTATTTATTCTATTTTTTTTGTTTTGTTTTTTTGAATGGGATCTTTTGAACATAGCAGTTCAGAGAATTTGAGATAGAATCGCATTAAAGTGAAAACTGTCAAACAACTGCAAAAAATAAAAAATAAAAATAATCCCATTTTCTCTTTCAGTTATTTCATACTCAATATAAGTGGAGACATTTTCAATTAAAACTGCAGCTTTTGCCTTAAGCTAGTTTTAGCTAAGTGGGTTTTGTTTCAAGGATGCCTGTAATTGTTAAACTACTTAAAATGAGCAATGAGAATTTATAAATTGACCTGTACCAAGATGGGGCTGAGAACATGGAAAACGCTACATTACAATGCTTGATAAGAGTCAGCCGTGTGCTCTGTTTTATGGTCTTTTCAGTCACACATTGAATAAAATGTAGACTAAAAAGGCTACACTGTAAAACCTTACTCTATTTGGTTTATATGTTGTGGCCTTTGTTAAAGGCAGGTTAGGCAATTGTTCTGTGCTGTACTACACCTGCCGCTTCAGATTTTTCTAGTCCCAAACATTCAAGGGCATTACTCGTGCATCTTTGCTTTCAGTGTACAGGAGCAAAGAGACAGAAGAAGACCAGGACTGACCTCATGGTTGCTGCACACTGAATTTGAGGGTCATGAATTTGCAATTTCATGCCTTCATATTAACTGCAGATGTAGAGAGCCACTTCATCACGGCACCCTGCTGCCTGAGGTCTTGATTACAGTTTTCCTCAAGTGCCTCACCAGTTTCCCCATACAGCTTGGCATAATTAGGATGACCAGATTGCTCTGATTCACCCTTGAAATTGCTCTGATTCAGCCTAGAGTTTTGTGTGTCAAAGTGTTTATGTTTGTGTGTGTGTTTCCTGAGCGCATGTTCCCACACGTTGATGTGTGTAAACAGGCATGCATGACATTCTGTGTGCATGTATGCAGAATGCATGCAAGTCTTGGGCCTCAGAACAAAAACAAAATGTTGGAATTTGCTCATGTTGTGTTGTCAGAGACAAATCAAAAGCATTACCATATTGGTTGCCTGCAGACAAACACTGAGGTGCATTTCCCCCTCATTTTCAGCCAGGAATTAAAACAACCACTTGCAAGATTTATTGTAAGCCTTTTGCTCACATTCTCTTTCGCAGTATGGTAGTCTAATGTAGCATCAGGCAAAGTGAGCTTCCCAATATTTGCAGATCTCATCAAGATAATTTAATTTCATAGTAATAAGAGTTTTAACAAATGCTAAGATTTCAGATATTCAAAGCATCCCACGAGTTGCATATTTGTAACATAATTACTAATTTTATAATCACAACTGAAAATAGTAATAGCAAAAACCAACAGATTTATATTTCTGTCAACTTCTCAGGCAAAGAAACATTTCATTATAATGTTTACACATAAATTATTAATATAACATTAGCTACCTATTTCTAGAATATATCAACAGAAGCAAACATATAATAACAGATATTGTCATGAGCTTATTAAGAAGGAAAATTAAAATGCCAGCATTTTTATTCCTACCTAATTTATGTCTTTTATTAGTATATACATTTCCTACTTTGAGAACTGCTGCCTGTTTAAAACCTATATTCATGTCAAAGTTGGATAAGTAAAAGCTAAAATATAAACCCCAAAAAAACTAAATTCTAAAGTGTTTACTGGCTGGTTTCAAACTCAAGTGAAAGAGTTTGATGTGAAGGTCAGTATCACAGACAGAAATACTTCAAAACTGAATGTCATCAGCTGTGAGCTTCATTAGAGGTAAAACAAATCAAAATGCTACATTTTTTTTAAAGGATGACATTTTTGTATTGCTTCACTTCTCGGAAAAGAACCAAACTTCAAGACAAACAAAGAGGAAAAAAAAGATACAGTGATATGAAAAACAGCTCCTGCTTTGACAGAGGGAAAATGCAGGTAGGAACATTTTCTTGTAGAACAGTGAAAGGAATGCTCTTGGGTATGTGGTCTGTGATTCTTCTCTCAGATGAGACAGCATGTTTGCTTCTGACAAAAGATTCAATTTTGTACTTTTAAACGAGTTATTTTTGTGTAAAACCCATGTGATTTTTGGGGATTTAGTTGATGTTCAGACTTCCTATCATCTAACACTGATTTGGGGATTTTTACTTTATGCTACGTGTGCTAAGACATGTGTGACTATACTAAAACTATTACAATTCAGCTTTTGAATACATAACCATGTGTAAATATCTTATGTTGCTTTATATTGAATATTAACCAGTGGATTTACTTTACGGTGAATTTTGTTTGGCAGTTAATTTATAATTGTTCATGTGGGCCCAGTGTCCAGTTTTGAAAGTGCAGGAAAACTGTGCTGATCTAAAAACACTACCATCTCATTTCAAAACTGACTAAGTAGTACAAATTATAACAAAATCCCAAACAAACCAACCAGATAAAATAACCATCCATCCATCCATCGTTACATATTTATTTTTAAAGTTGTATCCGATTGCCTATCCATGTATTTAAAATGCATTTCTATGGTCAATTAATAAAAGTAAAGTTTATTAGTTTAATGTTGATAAATAAACTCTCATCTCCTCATTATTTCCCTTTTGTGACTTCTTGTTGTCCTCACTACTTGTTGCTGGATCCATTGTAGGATACTTGATGGTTAATTCTAAGACCAGAACCAGGTGAAACCAAGCAAATATTCTCCCTTTTTCTGTGGCTTGTAAGTTTTGTATTTCATACTTCCTGCCACTGTCAAACGGCCCCATAATGACTCTCCAACTTCCTGTTCACCTACCTGATTTCCATTTCCTGCCGGAGGTGTCATCCTGTTTAGAAATCTTCAAGATTCTCCCTAAGGAGTTCTAAGATCAACAGCCTGCACTTGAAATGCCATCAGGGCACAATGTGGGGAAAAAATTATCCATAATATCCTAACTTTTTTATTTTCTTCCTGTCTGCTGTTGGATCCAGCTATTTGCATTGTGACACTGTAAACAAATATTATTCCAGGGGGCATGCCAGTAAAAAAAAAGAAGAAAAAAAGAAAAAGAAAACTTCCATAAAATAAAAGTCTCTGCTTTTTAGTGGCATTAAGTTGCTCTGCACTTTGAGACAACACAGCTGAAAAAAAAGATGAAGTTAACGTTCCAGCCACAAATGTGCATTTAATGAACTAAAACTAAAAGCAAACATTTAAATAAAGAAATAAACAAACACTTATTAAGTAAAGTAAATGCCATCAAATTGAATTGGCAACCGAACAGACCTTAGTTCTTTGCTTTGTTAAAACTGAAATGATTTGTGATGAAAATGCTGTATTAAGCAGGAGGTACACATTTTTCATTGTCAATAAAATGTCAGAAGAATGTCCAACCATCTGTAACTCCTCTTTCAACAGAACACTTTTCCATAAGAGTTTGGTTTTAGGTAAAAGTCAAAGGAAGCACATTTATAACAATAAGAGACATAAAGCTGACTGACACTGGCCCCATCACACAATCAGCTTCTTTAAGCTAACATGCATGAACAACTGCTGTGCTGTTGGGATTTCAAGCTTTTGCTCTAATGTTGTTCTTGCAGAAGCTTTCATAACGTATAACTCTTAAAAAATACCCTTTTGCTCCAAGATCAAAGACCCAAATGTCAGTTTATAGTATAACTCTTGAAAGAGTCAGGAGGATTTGTAGAATGATGCATAATATTTTTGGTTGTAAGATGGCAGCGGACGATTGCATTTAAGTGTTAAATTTATCATTCCAAGCCAGAAATCTGAGGCTACAAATCTTCCTATTACAGCAAACTTTTGTCATATGACAACACATGGTTAGCACTTTTGGATATATCACAGCAGATATTTGCCATAACTAGGGCTGGGCGATATGACCCAAAAGAAAAATCTCCGATTTTTTTTCATCCCAAATTTGATTTTTGATTTTAATCGATTTTGTTTCCCTCTTAACGGAGTGTCTCTGTTTCAGATGTTGAAACAAATTTGTTGTACTCCTGCTTTTTATAGCAAGAGCCTTTAAACAGATTTTGCAGTGAGGCGTTTGTTGCTCCAAGTCCGAGGCTGTGAAACCTAACCAGTTCAAGATAACTGTAGAAACAGTGCCTTTTTTGAGAAGTAGATCCTCTTTGCTATAGCTGCCATATTGTCATGTTGTATACCAACTATCTTGAGAGACAGGTGGAGTGAACTCTGAACTACAGAAACCCCAAAAAGTGCACTGGTGAGATTTTCCTAAAATTGAATCTTTATAAATGGCAAATTCGAATTAATCGATCAAATCAATTTATCGCCCAACCCTAGCCATAACCAGAACAAAAAGGCAAAGTTATTGAAATAGGTTTTGAAAAACAAACAAAAAACTAATAAGCTAAGCATAAGCTCCTCCACCAAACTGTATGTTTCTTATATTGTTGTATTTGAAGATATGAGAGCAAATTTGTGTAGTTATTTTCAAAAACAGTCCTTCACAATAAGAGTTTCAAAAACATACTGAGTACTTCAGTTCTGTCTCATTATCTTAAGTTTATGAAAACCTCTTGCTATATTTTCAGTAACATGTATGCAATGCAGACCATCCAAACGGTTTTAGAATTTAAAATTCAGTATTTAAGACCCTTATTGTGAAGGACTGAAACAAATTCTAAGTTCTGCTGCAGCAGGAGTGGTAAACCACACCTCAAACTGGTTCAACTAAAATATAACATTTCATTTTGTAGTTAACTCACTTAAAGTTCCCCCATAAACCTCTAATGCAGTAATACCTGAAAAAACAAATGCAGTCAGGTTCAGGGCCACAAGGGGTTAATTTCCTCTTAAGTCTCAAACGACATTTTCCCCCTCAATATTACAACATTCAAGTTAATATTGAAACTTAAAAAAATATAGAAATCCTGCAAATGTTATTATATTTTCTTCTTTGTGGCCTTATTACTAAAGCTGATATGTATAGACTGCAGGGAAAACAAACAACAAATGTGAGTGTTAACATTTAAAGTGTAACTCACTTTTATTAGTCAGCATAAAAAATATATATTTTTTGTGCAGACTGTTTAAGATTGCGAGGAAAGCACAAGGCAGAAATTGCTCCAGGATTAGCTCACTTCAGTGAGACTGTTGGTCTCCTGGTAGCAGAACTGGTTTATATTGTTGCCACTTTCTGATACAGTGGGCGAAATGCATTAACTCTCAAGTGGTTTAGGTAATACTGAGGGAATCCAATTTGATTGCCTTTTAACTGTGTGACTGATGTAACAGAAGACTGAAGTTTCATTTTACTCACAGATCTAACTCAAAGTAGGTGTCTAACTGGGTTCAGGCTCTGTTTAATGTAATTCTCAAGTGGCAAAATGAGATCACACAGATGGTTCTGCTTCACTCGGTCAGGGTGCAACACTCCACATATTTCCTGCTCTAATCTGCAGAACAATGGACCATAGCATATAGTCGCAACCTGGAAGCCAAACTGACAGCTCCTAACAGCTGCTTCCATTCAAACCCTCCACTGGTTTTAAAATAATGCTGTGAATGAGCTTTTTCTTGCTCGACATTCTAATTAAATGGCGGCATGCTGTTGTGACGATTTAAGTTTTACCAACCGGCTCTGTCCAGAACCCCTGTACTGACATCTTTTCTGTGGAAGATGACCTCCTGGTTTACACATCAGGCACTGGATTAGAAGATAAAAACACACTTGGCTGTCTAGGAATATAAATTATAAATAAAACCTGAAAAACTATCTTCTGTGTGCCTGAGAGGTGCAGAAATAAATTGATTTACCCATGATCAGTGAAGTATAAAAATGGAAGGAGCAAAACAACACATTATCAGATGTAGGGCATCCAAAATGTTCATCAATCATATTTTCAGTGGATCTTATATTTTATTAAGTAAAGAGCTGTGCTTCGTGGTTTTGAAGTAAAATAGTTTGTGTGTGTTGTAGAATAGAAACAGAAACTACAAATATTGTCAAAGAAAGTACAAGAACAGACTAACAGACAAACGTAAAAAGTAATTGATGCAGTAATCATGTTGAAGTCATAGAATTAGAGAGTTAAATGCACCTGTCCCAGATGTTTAAACCTTTTCACTTCTGAGATTAAATTTGACCTCTGAGAATTTTCTGGGGGCCGCACTAATAAATGCTGAGAAAGCCGCTGCATGCAAATATCTGCAGGTGCAGCTGTCCTTTGCCGAAGTGTGCGCCCACCTTTAACTTCCTTTTCAGGCACTTTAAAGTCTGCTTCCAGCTGATACTTTTCTGAGAAAAGTTTGTGCATTTCTGACTGTACATGGCATACTTATAATTAATTTTGCTTCAGATTTTCTGCATTTACACTTTTTTGCACATCTATATTTAAAGTGCCTGTGACATTAATTTTTTGTAATAAATATGAATGTATTTTTGGAAAGATTACATTGATAAAATATTGTAAAAAAAAATTCAAACACCTGAGATGAACGGTTGTTGGGATATTTGCATGTGAATTAACAGAAAGTGATGTCAAAGGGGAATGTCTGAATGTAAACAGAGCCTTGGTAAAATGGCTAACAACCCAGACTGAAGAGAATAATCTGATGTTTATTTAGATTATTTTATTCACTGTCACAGAGAGATGAGAAAGAGTTATAGTTCAAATAATATTGTTTCAAAAAACAAAAACCAGGAAGTTTTCTTTCTCAAAGAGTTCCCCTTTGATGTCACTTCCTGTTTCATTTTAGCTGAACCAACTTCAAAAGAAAATATGCCAATTATGTGACATAAAGTGTCTAATCATGTGTATTATGCCAGTTTCTTCAAAATAAATATGTTTTCTTTGACTTTTTGCATTGCATGGATATGCGTGTCACAGGCACTTTAAAATACAAAAAAAAATGGAATTTAAAATTTGGGTACATAACCTACTTTATTTAAGCTTTACAGAGTGCAGTTTAGAGCAAACAGTCTTTCAGGCCTGTTTATACACAACCTTGTTCCCAGAAATCATGATTATATGACTATTAGGTCTAATCATTGGAACTTTTGAAAGTTTTTACTGCAAAAATCATTGACAGTGCTGTTGACTTTGGCTGTGGCACGCTCTGAAACTGAGTTCTGCATTAACAACTACAGTATAAATACATTTGTAGCTTGCCCCTGCCATGTTCCCCACAGTATAGGACCCCAGGCCCCTGCCTATATTGCCTTTTGTATAAAGACTGCCACTAGCAAAGTAAGTAAAGATGTGGAAAAAATAAATAAAAAGCACAACTGGTGAAAACCCCTTTTGCACACAATATAATGGAATGCAGACTTGTATTTAGTTTTAACCCACAGAAGTGTAAAAAGCATTTTTTTTTTTGGAGTAAGAGAAGTTTTAACTTAAATGACTGTGAAGTGGTTTCTCTTTAAGGACTCCAACAGGAATGAAGACGATGCAACAAAGTTAGCTAATCTGCCTGTGTTTGTCTTCCTACCGGTAGAGCAGAAACACAGGGGCAGAGGGAGCCCCTCGTGGCTTGACAGAAATAGCCAAACTATAATTGTAAGTCAGGTTCTGAGCCTGTTTCTATTCTGCAGCCATTCAGTCACAATCAGAGAGAACAAGTGAGAATATGCTCATGGGCAAAGTCAAAGCCAGCAGCAAGAGGCAGCTGCAAGTCTTCATTATATTGAACAAGGAATCATTTATGGACCTCTCTTATTCTGTTCAGGGGCAATCTGACAAACATGCTGACTTTGGCACACAAAGGCTGGCAGATATCTCTGCACATGCATCTATTATGACATCATTTAATTTAGTTAAAGCTGCTGCTGTAGAGCACAAACTGCAAGATGTGATTATCATGATCAAAACAAAACCATTATTCAAATAAAAAAATACATCATGTGATTCACTCCTATTCATGTATAATACTTTTCTTTATTAGCATCATCCCCATTGTCAGTGCTGAGTGTTTTGCATGCATTGTTCTTCAACATTCTGACACACTAACAAATACAATTATATCGTTGGAGAGAAAGAAAGAAGAAAGGAATCACCCACTGCACAGAAATCTGAATACTTTAGACTTAAATATAGACTTTTTCATTAAAAATAAAAAACAATATATTCTGTAAAAACGTTTTGTGACCAAAGTAGACTTGAAAAGCAGATTTTTTATTTAAGATCAATATATTTCCTGAGGCCATTTAAAATCTTTAACTACGGACTTTGTAACTATAATGACAACATAACCAATTTGTCATGGCAACATCCAATAGTTTCTGACATCTCCTTTTTCAAATTACACTGATCTTATAACCACATTGTTAAACCAATAAACCATATGCATCCTTATGTATTTACAGATAATGTAAAAAACAATCATTATATTGGTAGTGTGCATATCATACATATAAAGACACCCATCATATTTCAGTAAAAGTAAAATGGCCTTTAAAATCATCCTGTTACAATTAAAGTTTATGGTGATCATACAATTTAAGTCAGGAATGCTGGAATAAATATTCTATTAGAGTATGCCAAATCAATCAGACGTGAATGAACAGATCAATAACCACATGCACAAAATTAGATTTCAAAATTGTAAGAAAAATAAAGTGAAGAGTGCTTTTTGCTCTGAGATGCACTTACAGTGCTAAAAAAGTTACTCATTTCAGCAAACTACCAGGCCTGGATGTAAAATCAATAAATGTATACTGCAGATAATAAATATCTCAGTCACCTTCCAGCTGTGAACTCAGTTAGAAACACTGTTAATGTTGCATTTTAAACTCACACAACGAGCAAGCCCTGCTGATAACGCAAACTAGCTGTCAGCACTGTGAGGATGCTACCAGCGAAGGAGGAGAGTAAATTTGTCTATGATAAACTGTCGCAGCAGCGTATCCATTATTCCCAGCTGTCTTTACTGAAAGTGTCTAAAACTACCTGGTGAAAAATTTAGGAGGGTGCTGGCTGTGGTCCTTAATTCTGTGTCACCATGACTCTAAAAAAAAATCAATCCACTGTACATCCACTGACCACAAAAATTTAGTTTTTCTTTCTGTATTTCCTTTAAAAATAATTATAAATTGTTGTGCAGTTTCCGTTATTCTAAAATTTAATCCCTGTCTGCTGTCTTTCCAGGCCATTTTTTTTTTCTTTCTTGTAAACCAGGCAGTAGAAATGTTTTCATTCATACAGACATTCAAAAAAATGACCCCAAAGCAGCAATAACTATGCCAGGCTCGTGCATGGCACTGTAGCACTGCCACAAAAACACACCAGAGACAGCACATGGACACAGAGCACAGCAACAATTTGTAAACTCAAAAAGAAAAAGACAAGAGTGGCAAATACAAAAGGAAGAATTGAGTCACATTTGTGGACCAACAACAAAATGGAATTTCTCCTTTTTTTACATTATAGTCATGTCAGTCCAAATCCTGGAACAAAATGAACAGTTTGCAGTATTCAGTGTGGGACATAATGTATAAAAGGGTTCCAGGTAAAGTATTTTAAGACACAAATGTTTTGTAACTTTCCTATTTACTACATTTTCATGTATATTTTATTTATTTTATTGTTTTTTGGGAACATTTTTCTTTAGTTTTGCTAACAATTTAAAGGAAGTGATAAAAATGTAACTCAGTTCCGTTTTTTTAAAAAGTCATTGGAAAACAACTAAGTCGAACTGATAAATGAAAATAGATTGTTTTAGCTGTTTTAAAACTGAAGCTTTTATCTGATTCCAGGCACAGACACACAGTTTAAACAGAAAAAATGAGCTCATCAGTGATACCTCCCAAGGAAGCTGCAAGTTGGAAAACCTAATACCTATTTTCCAAGTCCCCAAGTTTTATATACAAACTACAAAAGTTTAGACCAGCAGGTTTTCTTTAATGGCACCAACATGTATGTAATAACAGCCTAACAATTTGTAAGCAGCCAATAAGGGCAGCTTGTTTTTACAGGCTGGCTGTTGATCTAGCTCTTAATGTTGTAACCGTAATAGATCCCTTATCCGATGGAAATAGCTTCCATTGGTTTCTATGGAGTTCTCAGATGGCTCTGTGTGACTAACGTCCACACTGAACTGGACCTCAGCTGTGCTGCAATGAGGTCGTGGTGGAAACATGTCACCAATGCTTTCTATGGCTTCATGACAAATTGGTTCATGGAAAAATATCAGCTGGCTTGTGAAATCTGTGTGACGTCTGTGTTGGTGTAATTAGATCTGGTTCACTATCTCTCGGAGTTAAAACATGCGACCTAAGTGTTAAAAAAAAAGAGAATTCTGACTTTTGCTTTCACCAGCTGCAATCTTTGTCTTCTGTCTCCCATTCCTTAAGCATAAAGTGAAAACGGAACCTAATGCATGAAAGCATCCATTAAGTCGCCTTTGAGCATTAAAATTATTATCAGTGACTTTATAGATTTTCAAACAAAAGCATTGAATATAATGCACATTTTGTTTTCAAAATGTTGAATTGCATGCATAACGCAGATGTGTGCTTCATGACCAAACGTAAAAGGCTCTTGAGAAATCATACTGATTGAGTAATGAATGCTTTAGGACTTCTAATATGTGTCTGCCATCGCTATGTTTTTATTAAAAACACTATTTACTGCAGTAATTCTTTCATTTAAGGGGTAAAGTTTTCCCAAATTACAAACCAGAAACATAACCAAAATACCAGATTTCACATGCTTCGTGTTTGTCTTTTTCTATTTCTTCTTTTTAACATAGTTTTCTTTTCAGATCTTGGTTTTATTAGTAAAAGTTAGGTGTCAAAAACGCCTTCCCTCTTTCTTCTCCACGGCGCAACGCATCAGTAAGTAAAAGCACACAGCCTCTCCAAACTGTTTCCATCTATGTTTCTTCTTCAATTCATTATAAACTTTATATAATTAGTCAGAATAATTATTTCTGTTCTTACTTTCCCTCTGTGAACACATATCTAAACTTGGACCATAAGCAGAGATTTTTAATGTTCCCACACAAGTGACACCTGCCCACTGCCACCCATGCCAGTGCAAACGTTGTGCCAGCAAGACTGTAATGAACATTGACCAAACCGTTAAATATGAGCTGAAAATTGGCAGGTGCTGCATCAGCGCCATCGACCACTTTGGCACGCAAGCCATTGTAATCTTGGTTCTCTATGAAAACAAAGCTTCTCCATGGTGATGGCTGCTTTGTATTCTTTGTGAGAACGTGTTTGTACATGCAAATTATTTTATAGGCTGCAAGTTTATTTATTTTTTTTTAACTAATTACTGATCTTTCATTCATACACTGTTCTCTGCGTATTACTACACTAGTGTGCAGGCATAATGAGTATGGAGTAAATGATGATGTATTGTGTGAACAATTTTGCTTCAAACAAAGCTGCTAGAAATGTGTTCGCTGACTGGAAGCTGTCCTGCTTTTTGGACACTAGTGTACTAAAAACACAGCATTACACCAGTGTGGCCTAAAAGTATTTCAGGCTTGTTTGATTCTAATCCATCATGTGCATCCATAAAGAAGTTGGATAGGTCCCTGAATCACTCTGCAGCATGCTACTCCAAACACACTTTTATAGTCACAAGGAATTATGCTTAGTGACAAGAAGTAGAGCTACAGTCTTGCAGCAGATGGACTAGCCACCAAGGAGTCCTATATGTCAAGTTTGAAGGGGAAGTGGGAAAGGGGAAGAAAAAAAACACTTTAACTACCCAGATAAACTATGAGGTTTTAAACATACAAAATTGGTGCAGCGTGTTGGGCAATGTGTTTGGCCGACTAAATGTTCATTAGATTTTTAGTTTTTTCACATCCATTGCAATTTTACAGTGTGGAAAATGCAGAGTATTGGACACGACAAACTCATAAATGGGAACAGCACTTCCATTTGGCAGCAGCCTCCCTCATAGGACAACATGTCCCACCATTCCATCCGCAGCGAGTCCATCCGACCATCCCTAAGGATCTCCTGCCAACGTCCTGGTGCCAAACACCACAGTGCATCCCTAAAGGCTCAGCGTCCTTGTCCTAATACGTCAGAGCTGCTCTGGCAGCACCAGGGGAAACTAAACAAAATTAGGCAGGCAGTTTGCCGTGACTGATTGGTGTAATTGTTGTGCTATCAAGGTCAAAGCAGATCACTCTCATGGTTTTTAAGTTTTGGTTTAATTTCAGTTGCTGTCACCTTGATTGTGTGTTGTTTTGTATCACTATTCCTGTACTTTGTGTATCCAGTTCTCAAGGTGTCTACTAGTATTTTTTATATATATATATATTTCAAAGTTACATCATGTCATTGATTTTCATTCTTTAGATGTTCTGGTGACTCATCTACAGCTACTTGAGTAATTAACCTTTTTGGATCAGTTTTTTGTGTGTGTATGTGTGAGATTTTTTTTTCTTTTTTCTTAATTGTTATATTACTTTTTCTCAGATCAGATTTACATTTGTTGCTCATCATTTGAGTCTCTTCTTGTATTCATGAATACATTTTTCTTTTTGTAAGAACCTATATATGTTTATATGTTGGTACGATAGTGGTCTATTTTACTGTTTAATTTAAACATTCAGTGTAAATTCAGTGTTTTTTATGTATTCTTGTTTATTTACCTCAGAAGGCACTATGTTAGTTATAATTACATTATTATTTTTAAGCGATTCTGATGATAAAAAAACTTCCAACTGATTTGGTTTTTAGATACTTATTTATTAGTCTTGTGTGTTGATTCACTGAACAAATTTATACAGTTCAGCAGTGCAAGGGCAGCCACTCGTTGTCCTTGCGCTGGTGTAAAACATGAATTTCCAATTGTATTGACCAACAGTGCTTAGAATTCAAATGAAACTTTAGGTGATAAATAATTAGAAATAAAATGTATTTCAACACACATGTTGAATACCCTCCCTCTAATGTTATAGATTCTCCTAAACATTGTAGGATTCCAGCATACAGTAAGTTTCCATTTTTCTTTTAGTTCCCTTTGCTCCGGTTCCTATTCAGGTCTCAAGAAATGGATACACAAAGACGAAATCCATTCGATCCATAACCAGAGGCTGCTTTCAGGGCCTCCTAAACCTGTATTTTCTCTTTCCCTTTTAAATTTATTGCCTGTCTCATGGTCCTTTGTGCAAAAGCGCAGATGAATGTCAAATCTCAAACAGTCAGGACCACAGTGAAGGTGCTCAGCTCCGTGGAAAGATTAACTAAATTAAATAACATTAATAAAGCTTATCCATAAGGGAATGACTTAAACCTAAAATGAAAATGTTGAAATGATCTGTTCATTAACTTTTAATTGCAAGAGTCCTCATTTGTACAAAAGTAAATTATGTAATCTAAGGTCCTAGTTACACTGTGAACCATTGTCTCTCAAGGGTTTTTATACCTTCAGCATGTAAATTATTGGTACTTGTCAATATGTTGTTTCTAAATAAAATGAACTGTTTCAGATACTTTCTGGGGCTCTGGTACAGATATTTGAAACTGATCATAAAATATTATGTAATTGTAGGAAGCAAACTAGTCTGAATCTTACAAAAGACAGATTTTCACATTTGAACAATGTAAAAATAAAATAAATTAATTAAATTATGCACTTTTTTCTCCTCGTTTTACTTAGTTGATGTGACAACACTGATTTTTTTTATTCATTATCCTGTCTGACTATTTTTACAGTAGTTGACCTTTTTCAGGTACAACCTCCATATATAATTATTTTTTATAATAGCTTGTATCTAACATTACATGACTTCCCCCCCCCCACATTTTTTACAGAACAAAAAAACAGCACTGAACTTTTGTGAAACTTGCACAGTAAGTACATAAAAAAGCATGTGAAGCCTTAATTTATTTTAGCAGGTTAGAAAAGATTTATATACCAAGTTGAAATAGAAGTAAAAGATAAAAGAACAAAATTTTTTTGTTTCATCCTTTGATTAAATCAGAGGCTTGTCTCTCTGAAGCAGAAGTTGTTTCTCCTCTGTCGCCTTTTCCACCATCCGTGCTCAAAAGTGGGACCTTGGTGGCGAGCAGAGCGCAGAAAGTTATGAAGACATCTTTAGTGAGGGCGAGTATATAGGAATGAATCTCGTACGTCACAGTGTACATAAAACCACAAGGAGACGATGGAGAAGCACTGTGTTAAACATCAAACACAAATAACAGTGTGGAAACACTATCCAAGAAAACTAAAAGGGTTAGACAATGAAAGACATGACTGTGTTGCTTTAAATAAATAAAGTTTAAATAAGTTTAAATAAGTTTTTGAAGATGCATACTTCAGTTTTTATATTCTTTGCGTTGAAAAATAACAAGCTGATATGGCATCAAAACTCTTTCTGTTTGACTGACAACCCTCCATCACCAGACTCAGCTTGCAGTACTGCACAACGTAGAACAGTGGTTCCCAAAGTTCAGGTTAGGACCCCAGTGTGAGTCACAAAGCACAAAGTGCGGGTACTTATAAAATCTCCATATTTCAACTTAAATTTAATAATGGTTGCTTATGACTTTTTTTTTTTAATTCCGTTTTTGTGTAATTGGATGCAATGGATAGGGTCACAAGTCTTTGTCACAATCCTTTAATTTGGGGGGCGGGGTTGGCAGCCTAAAAGTTTGGGAACCACAGAAGAAGAACAACAGTTGGATGAACACCTCAAGTTTGCTTTACTATTATTAGTTTTTCTATGAAAGCACTTAAAAACTATATATTCATTACAAAAAGGCAGAGGTAAAGATGAGTCAAAGTCAACATTTCTTGATGTTACTGGAGAAGAATATATGGAAGGGCACACAGATTGACAAAATTTTCCCTCTTGGGTTTTCTAGTGGGCAGAATATGAGCAGACGATATGATGCAACCCTCAGATGCTTGTTGCCTTTTTGTTTGTTGTATTAAATCTCAAGCTACGAAAACAAGCTTGCTCATGAAGCTACAGCCTTGGCAGGCACCCGCCACCCTGCTGATGAGCGCCTGGCGAATGTCAACTGAACGAGGCAGCGCATGAGCTAGAGGGTAAAAATGGCTTGTCATTAATGCAGCCTCAAATGAGATACAGTTTGACTCCAAAAATGATTTCAATTTTCTGCCACTGCCCGGTTGAAGCTAATTATATGTAAGATAACTGCAAAAGATTTCACAGTTTGACCCATGAAAGTTTTAAATTCTGCTGCTGTTAAATACATTTCACACTTTGATTATGGAAATAAGTAACATCTGGTAAACAAACAAACAAAAACAGATCCATTTTGACTTAAACATGTGAGAGAGCGACAGGGAAAACAGGAAAACAATTTTGTACAGAATACATCGTGTGATTAATTTCCCATCAGGTCCATGTTGGGTGTGTCTCTGAGGAAAGCTCATGGGCTTGTTGTTTTATTTTTTTCAATTACCACCAGATCTACATTTAACAGTTGATCTATTTTTTTTTTTTTTGTTATTTTTAATTTAGTTAGCCTCCAGACAAAATAATTTCGGGGTGGAATTCAGCTGTTTTTAGTCCATAAAACTGAATGCTTTAGGAAAAAAAATTCCTCTGTAAGATTTACAGGCAGAAATAGCTTATCAGAAATAGTTTCTCAGAGGAGAAAAGGCCCCCAAATGTATTTATATTTTTTTTTGCCTTGCAGCAGTAAGGTCCTGGATTTGATCCCCTATTTCTGACCCAGGGTCTTTCTATGTGGAGTTTGCATGTTCACCTCGTGCTTGGGTGGGTTTTCTCCGGGTACTCTGTTTCCCTCCCACAGACAAAAAAATCATGCACGTTAGCTTGGCTTCAGGCCCAGGCCTCCCTTGCAAAAGTGATATGGGATCTCAGTGGGATTTGCATGGTTAAATAAATAAATAAATAAATAAATAAATAAATAAATAAATAAATAAATAAATAAAATTTGCACAAGTTTCAAAAAGCAATACACCCAATGTTTCTGACCGCTGATGAGCTTGACTGAACTGCCATTCTTATGTTTGAAGCACTACAGGTAGGGAAGCAAAGATGGTCTTTACAACCCTCAAATTTGGAAACAGCCAGTTATGCCAAATCCATCTAACCCTGCTATCTGCACAGCCTCTTCCACACATAAACACGAATGCATGCATACATTAGCACACAGTCCCTCAACTCTTCCTTCCTGTACACAAAATTGCAGTGTTTGCAGACGGGGTTGTCTCAGGGCTTCATCTGTACACCATTAATCCCAACCATTTCTAAACAGCCACCTAAAAGCACATAGTGCTTAATTAAAGTTGTACCTCCATTATTGAAGCAAATCCCGGTTATATGGGATGAGAAAGCAATTAAGTCTCTCTTCACCTTAGTGCTCATCTCTGTTTCTTAAGGTTATAAATAACAGCCCTGCCAGCTCATGAAGGGCATGCTTTAAATTACATCCTCACGCCTCACAAAAGGTTAGATGAAAGAAATTCTTAAATTACGTGACAAGATGTTTAAAAGCATGGCTACTAAGGTGTTCTTCATTAAGCTAAAAAAGTCACAACCCAACCGTCATTTGATACAGACAACAACAGGCTAGGGTGACTCGGACTGTACATATATCAACCAGGTGCTGGCTTCTCAAGGTCAGGCTTTGTTGTGAGGAGACAAATGCCATTTCATTCTAGTTGTTGCAATGTCACACAGCATTCATGATGGGTACTAACAAATAATGACCACATCTTAATCACAGCGAAGAGGAAGAGAGGAATTTTGTCCTCCTAAAGGCTAAAGTTGCTTTGCACTGCATTGTGCTCAAATAGTGAGGTGAGCTAACCTGAATATACTGAATGACCAGGTTATTTCTTCAATGGATTGTTTCTTCCCTGATGGCACGAGCATATTCCAAGATGACAATGCCAGGACTCATCGGGTTCAAATTGTGAAAGAGTGGTTCAGGAGCATGAGAGATGTTTGTCACACATGGACTGGCTCCACAGAATCCATTGAAAATCTTAGGGATGTGCTGGAGAAGGCTTTGCGCAGCGGTCAGACTCTACCATCATCAGTGCAGTGGTGGATGCTGGTCTTTCAAGACGGGGAAGCTCAATTTCGGCCTACATCATAAAATGTGTCTGTTTATTTATACATAAATTCTACCCTCCGTTCCTTTTCAAGAAAATGATCTGTGACCCTGTCACAGATCATTTTATAGCACTTCCAGTCAGCCAGCTGTCATACCAGGACAACTGAAAAGACCTGTTACTTTTCCTCACCTTTTGCACCAAATTAATCTGAGGAGTTGATCAGCTCTGCTGTTTAACTCTGTTTTACTTCATAAGAAAGAATATCAAATGGCTTTGCCAAAATCCAGACCACAATATTCAAACTGTCTGCCATTATGTGCAGCTTGCTGCTGGCGCAAGGCTGGTGTGAAGTGTGTCCGCCTGTGAGTGCTTTATGACGGTGAAGGGGCTCAGCAGGACCCGCTGGACAGAAATTGATAGAAGTCAGAAAGAGTGATAAAAGTCAGTCTCCAAACAAAAGCAGCTACAAAAAAAACCCCACCAGAAATAGAAGCTCAATTTGTTGCTAGTCGTTTTTAACAAAGAAAATGCCACTAAAAAGGATGAATAAAATCTCTGGTTCAACTCGGAATAGAATGAAACTTAAAAAACTGCTTCCACAGATGTTTACACCAAAAGATCGCTGATTCGCGCATTTCGCTGTCAATCAAAAAGGGATTCAGCCTCAGATAGATCATCCAATCATCATGCAGCTGAGTGTCTGGGCCAGCTGAGGCCAGCCCACTGCCCCATAGAACCCCAGAGACGCTGAGCGTCCGATGGGCGGGACAAAGCCCAGCATTAACCAATGACTCGTCTTGTTTCGCTGCACTCTTTGCTTCACTATTGAAGTCTGTGGACTCTCAACTTCCTGCTGTTTAAAGCACTGTGAAGCTGTGGGAATGACTGAGAGGATACCTGCATCGTTACCAGTGATAAGAAGCTGATTCTGAACAAAAGTTGAGCGTGTTGTAGTGCATATTTAGTCAATGACATGTACACACAACAGTTTAAATTTGATCACTTGTTTTTTTTGTTTTTTTTTTTAGGGGAAGCTGAGCTTCCCTTGCAGTCTTAGAGGAATCGCCTCTGCATCAGTCCAAGATCTTAGTGAAAGATTAATGCAACACTGGATAGAAATAAGTCTTGTGACACTGCATAAGCTTATCAAAACAATGTCACAGCGAATGTGTGACGTAATCAAAGCTAAAGGGTGTCCAACAAAATATTAGAGTGTGTGACATTTTTTTTGGTGACCTTTTTTTTTGGCCAGGCAGTGTATTAAAACTAAAGTGTATTTCATTGAGGAATGGGCGGAGGTTTCACAATCTGTGTCACAACAGAAGACTCAACCTGTCAGAGTAGAAAGAAGCAAACATCTCAGAATTCAGAGAAGTATTTAATCATAGCATGAAATAAATTTAAATGAAAACCTATGACGGTTGAACAGTACTTTGTTGGAACAAACATTTTACTAGTTGAGAACAAGGTACCACAAGCTAAAACACTGTTAAAGTTTTAGTGGGTTTAGTGTAAAAAGGCTTGGTTGCTTTGGTTTTGCGGCTGATGTCCTTGGTCCGCTGTTATGAAGACACTTGATATCATGTTGATACAGGGGCGCCGCCAGGAATTTTGGGCCCCGTGACGAAAAATCCAATTGGGGCCCACCTGCGCAGCTGCTCTCACCACATCTTTAGGATCTAATGCTTTATTCACACTGCAGGTCTTAATGTATAATTAAATAATTATCTGACATGGTAGTTTAGTTC
>JAUBOC010000138.1:4076885-4092037 GCA_032275365.1 Anablepsoides cearensis | reverse complement strand
GTTATCGGTTATTATCGGTTATCGGCTGTTAAAAGGAGAAAGTTATCGGTATCGGTTCTTAAAATAAGTTATCGTGCATCCCTAGTAAAAAGGTCGCTACCCTAGATGTTACATGTTAGCATGTCAATTCTGAAGTTGTTAAACAGTCAGAGCCGGGTAAATAATTAACAGACATGCTTGTTTAGTTCATTTTTTACATTTCAACCTGCCTCTGGTCAGCTGCTCTGGTAAAATATGAATTTATAGAGCGAAAGCAGCGCGACATGCTGTAAGTAAAACTAACTACAATATCAAAGTACTTTAGTCGACATGTTCCAACACCAACAGTACTGACAACATTTTTTATGGATTCTCAAACATTCAGGACATGGAAAATTAAAAAGAAAAAAAAAACGATGAAGCAAATAGACTTCAGTTCTGTGCTACAAGATTTAAGCGACATGACTCAAGTTTAGCATCATTATTACTTGGATGGATCTGTATACCCCCACCTTACGGACGCAAAAGTCTGAGAAATGCAAGTTTGCTTTGACAAACATCATATATGCATCTGATTTAGCACCAGGTTCTAATTTAAATTTTAAAAAGTTTTTTATCGTTTTAACTCATTAAGTACTCAGCAAGTCCTCGGTAATGTACTCAGTATCAGCAGTACACAAACTAAAGTACTCGGTTTGAGAGAAACTGGTATCAGTGCATCCCTATGCAGAACCACAAATGTAACATAAGAGGAGTCAGTATTTTCTGAAAATAAAATTATATTTAAAGCTTACCGGACAGTTGATTGGTACACAAGATCCTCACGTCTGCGGAAGTCCTCCATATGAGAATAATTTGTATTAAACATTGCGTCATAGGTGAAGATTTTCTGCTTGATGGTACCTCCATCTGTGACCTGTGAAGCAAAGAAAGACTATTATTAGGTGAAATCCTCCACTGATGGATGTTACGAGACCTATATTTCTGCAAGTGAAGCATTATCAAATCCTACACTGTTATTTGAAAGCCTGGGGTGTAACGTGCCCTCCTGCCTGCAGTTGTCTTAATGACTCATTGATAAATGTATTCCTAATAATGAGTATGGGAAAAGATTGAAAACCTGCTGACATGGTAACATCCCCGAGATGGTCTTATAGTTGCCCTCGGGTCTGTTTTTATGCATTTGGCTAAAACTTAACGAGGACTGACACAGTGCAGT
The DNA here is from genome assembly GCA_032275365.1 of Anablepsoides cearensis. Classification (NCBI taxonomy): domain Eukaryota; kingdom Metazoa; phylum Chordata; class Actinopteri; order Cyprinodontiformes; family Rivulidae; genus Anablepsoides; species Anablepsoides cearensis. The sequence continues at coordinate 4,090,839 of JAUBOC010000138.1, read as the reverse complement.
GTTCTGTATGAAACAGTCTGCTTTTTGCAGATGTAATGGCATGAGAAGGAATACTACAGAGGGATAGGCTATTCAAAACACTCGTTTCTTTTTATTTTCTAGGCATGGTGCAGTTTTTTTTTTCATTTTCTAATATTCAAAGGAGTGTTAAAGTCACTTAGCATTTGAATGACTGTGATTTCTCCTCTCTTCAAAAGCTACCGACAGTCATAAAAAAAAAGGGTGACTGGATTTTAATGGAGCCACTAATACTGCTTTGAAGAGGAAAATTGTTGGTGGGCCAGGAATCCCTCGTTTGATGCTGTCATTCCAATTCAATCAAATCCCTCCAGCACATAAACAATGTCAAGGCTTTTCAAGATTAGTTCAAATACTGAAATACTGTAGGCATCGCCTCATGAAGAGAGAGAAAAAAAATGCATTTAAATAAGCAAGTGAGATTGAAATAAATAAATAAATAATCACAGATCTGCAGGAATCATTTAAAAAAGTCAATTACATGTCACACTTGTTCACATTTAGATGCATTAAGACATTTTAAGATAGCTTTTGATAGTAAAATTCAATGTGTTTATTTAATTTTTGTGGCGTTATTTGTTAAAAGAAATAATCCAATTGTCCAATCGAGAATATTTTTCCCAGCTGCTGCCGTGCTCTCAGTTCTGATATAAGATCACAGGTGTAAAGTCTGAGCGATGATGCACTTTTATTTGGAGAGGCAGAACAGGGAGTAGGAACAGGTAAAGGTCAGCTTCTAAAAGCAAAGCTGTGTTTGAAAATTGTTTTTCGAGCCACCCAAAACTTCTGCCACTGCTGCAGTTATAGTAATGTTTTTTTTTTCCAGAAGCATCCCTAGAGAACAACGTTTACACACAATACTTGTGTTAGAAACCAAAACAGAAATTTTCACCAATTATATACAAATTATTAGTTGATTACTTTTTAATGATTTATTACTGAGACAGGATTGCATTCACATTTAAACATAATAAGATACGCATTTTATATGGAAACAGACGTTTTCAAAAAGTTTCTTTTTATATATAATTATATATTTGCTATTTTCATGCTGTGCATGTTGATAATCAGACCTCTGCGATTATAATAACTGCTGTATTTACACACCATATTTCCCCTAATATATTTGGTAAAACTGTATCTTTTTAAAATCATCTATTGCTTATCTGTTTATAAAAGTCTGTTTTTATTTATTTCATTACTATTAAATTTTCACTTTTGTGAGCAATACAAATTTTAATCATTTAAATTTTACAAACAAAAGCAAGCTTTTCATGTGTTTTTAAGGACAGCCAAGATGAAATGTTTCTCGTCTATTGCTCTGCGAAGACTCCAGTAAATCAAATGTAGCTCAGTGGGGAACCCAAAGGACCTGCTGAAGTGTTTATTGCATAAGTAATATTCTGAGTTGCCAACATTTAAGCACATTTAAAGCCCACAGTATTATTTAATCTGCTCACTTTGTTTTTGACCATTATGTATGATAATTGTTTTAGGAATAGACACTTTTAGTCATAAGCCTTTAGCGATAAAATAAACTAAGTTGGTGATGTATATCAGCTTTATGTGGGCTGTAACACCTTTAGATAAAGGAAAAAAAAACACATTATCAGATGAACCGTTATAAAAGCTGAATCCTCTGAGAAATGCACTTCAAATGCATCATTTCTGTTGAGCTAAGTTTGCACTGTTCCAGAGGCCTTAAGGTAGTTCAATGTGGAAACGTGGGTGTTGGGTGGGTAGCAGGTGATGCAGTCATTTTGCTGGACTAAATCAAAACGTGTTTGTGAGGAGGTTTAACGTCAATCTTTAGTTGCAATAATGTAATGAAGATAATGTATTATGTGTGTGTTTCACATATTTCATGGCTAAAATCATGTTCTGGCTACGAGAAATATCTTTAGTAAACAGAATAAAAAAAAATATATGAAATCTAAAAACTCGTGGATTGTTTTCCAAAACCACTGCATCATTTTGATGAAATTTTAGTTTTGACATTTAGGTAAGCCATTCAAACATTCAAATACATGAGGAGATTATAAAGATGACTCTGCAGAACAAAAATCAAAATGCAAAATCTCATAAACAATAAAGCTTTTGATTAAGTAACATGACTTAAAACAACTGATGTAAATTTGATCTGTTCATCAACCCTCAAGATAGATCTTAAAAAAAGACTATAAATTGTGCTATTTTTTTCCCTCTAATTAAACATGCATTGTAATTGCTCCTGACATTTAAAAAAAACGATGATTGTAACAGTTTTTTTTTTGTTGTTGTTGTTTTTTCCCACAAATCCAAAGACTAGAGGGAATATTTTGGCCTAAAACAGACATTCTTCAAATTAACCTCTCTGTATCTATTCCTATTTAATGATTTCCACTCTTAATACACTGACCTGTGTGACCATGTGTAATAAATCTGAAAGAATCTGCATGAGTGGATGTCTCCAAAACTAGACCTGTTTGTGATATAAAAGGCTGAGTGAGAAAAATAGAACAGTGGAAAGGAGAAAGCGTGGGAGGGAAAAAGGAGACCCAAACTGTGCCAAAATGGTTGTACAAGAGGGAGATGAATGCTCTTTGATTGCAGAAAAGAACTGTTAGGGAAGCAAAGCTTTGCTACAACTGCTTTGTTGAATTCAGGCCATGCGATGCATATGAGGCACAGAGGCACCAAACCTCCTTAACATTTGGCCATCTGGAGGTATGAAAAGGCAGGCAGGAATGGTAAGAATTAGCTACCCTTTTCTTGTCAGCATTGAGGCAGATCGTGGATGTTGGCAGAGAGAAGAGTCGTGAGGCTAAAGAAGAGACCATGACAGGTAGCTGACAATGGGGTGAGTTTAAACGTGCTTAAAACCAAATTCCACTCTTCTGTTGAGATCCATTGATGCCAAATTCTCTCAGAGGGTGACCTGCATCCTTCCCGGCCAAACAGCTGGACTGGCCCTCTAATGATGCCTCCTATCATTAGGGTCAGATTCAAACTGGATCTCAGGGGTTAGGCAAAGCCCTCTCCCTCTGCTTGCCTGGACCAGGACTATTTATAGGCTGCAGCTGCATCAGCAGCTACTGGAGGAAATTCAGCTAACATATGCATGCATGGTATGAGAGATTAAACCTGAATGCCGCTTCATAATTCCAGGCAAAAGCCGGAGCTGCACTAAAAAGAGCGTTATACAAAACAAACAAACAAAAAATCTTATTAGCTAAATAGGGGGCGACTAAATTCTGTCTGTGTGTAAATTCTGACAAAACTATTGTATGTGCATAAAAAAAGAAGTGTTTATTTAATTTGTTAATCTATGAAATTAAAATCAGTGATGGTAAGTCTTAAATAGATAATGCTTGTGTCTTTCTGATTTACTTGCATGTCTTTGTAATCACAATCTTTCACTTTCCTTGAACGGCAGCATGACTACTAAATAATGTCTTAATATGATTTATACCAGTTTAGTTCCTCATTTAAAGACTTAGTCAAGCAGCAACAAAAGACATGTTCGGAGTATTGTCAAAAAACGGCTAAGCACGTTTCTTCATATCCATGCTAATTTGCCTAATATTACTATCTCTGAAAGTGTCTTTTTGAAACATGGACCTAAGCATAGCGGGATATTGTATTATATTTAAAATTGCTATAATTGTTGTATGCAAGAGAAGGATTAATGCAAATTTAGACCTCTTGTCCCAGAACAGGTCACAGAGTTTTATCTTTTCAGACATCAAATTACTTTTTCATATAATACCTATTTTGTACTGGAGAAGCATAATTATAACTAAAGATTAGTTTTGCTATTAAGTGTAAAAGTTATTTTTATTTATAGTCAGTGATGTGTTGATATGGGTTGTATATACAGTTTTTTTAAGAATATACAGCACACATGCATTTTTACATTACACCTTACTAAATCCAAATGTTAGATTCTAAACACAATGGGACAATGAACATTTTTAGAAAGGCACAACTCCTTTTTCCATTTTGAGAAACCACTGTGCATTTTTCGCTACTGAAACAACAGGCAGACAACAGGGCCGCACACTGGGGAATAAGCAGCATGAGACACAGAAGTGTTTGAGTACAACAATAATGCAACATGCCCTTGTGAAGTAATGGACAAAATTTGCTGTCACTGCTTTTATGGAGTACAAAGCAAAATACACTAGCTGTAAAGCAGTGCACCTAAAAATAGCTAAATAAACTAACCAATGGAATATGCAATTGGGTAAAAGTGCACCATGTATTAACTTTATTAGTCTGCAACACTTAAAGCTGCCAACTATAAGTTGGGGGTATGCTGAGGTGTAGATATGCCATGACTGCTGACTGAGGAGGTTCAGAACTGGTGGCTACATTTGTGGATTTGCTGCGTATTGTTGATGCTCATCCAATAAGCAAATTCAGCGTGCGACACTGGTGGTCCTGGCTTTTAACCTGTGCGTTTACAGCTCTGCATGTCGTGGCCCCCCTGCAGACTGCTGAGTGACAAGAGGACATGGTTAAAGGGATTTCAAGCCTCAAATAAAAAAGCTCCTCTCCTCCCTCTGTCTCTCACAACTCTCAGTAGGGAAGCACAACTAATTCAGGCTGGGTGATAACTGATGATGCAAACATATACAGCACCTTTAAAGCTCAGACAAGCTTAACACCCTGTGTCATGCATGTTTAATAGATGGCATTTTTGTAGGGTGTTTAAAAACGAGCTAATCTATTTTCTAGGAAATTTTGACTCTACAAAACTCAATTTTGTATGGAACTTATTAGTTTGTCAGCAATGTTTTGAATTAGTTGGTAAAAAAAAGGTAAGTATTGTGTAAGAATTCAAAGTAAACTGGTGCAGAATGTCTGACAATCATTCATGCCTCAGTGATGGTCTTTCATTTTTTGTTCTTCACCTGGAAGCACAGACATCAATGAAAATGTTTTGATGTGCTTTGATATTTGACAGCTAAAATATGACCCAAAAATGACTCAGAATGAAGGTTTAGGCTAAATTCTAACTAAATCTGCTTAGATTGAGCCTGTGAAAGCACCTGAATTAATGTGTTGAAGTTTTCTATGAGTCGATGACAAATAAGTAGTTTAAGTATGAGCAGTTATTTACATGTGGAGTCATTTCTGACAGCCAGTATTGCATTGAAACTTTGAAATAGGAAAACAGTAGTTATGTTTTACACACATCACAGGAAATTAACATAAATGCAGTTTAGGTCTTATGCTGTTTATTTGATTTTTTTTTCTAATCAGAGCGTTTGGTATGATGATATCACAAGTCTTTAGTGTGAGCTTTAAGCCAGTATTACTGTTTTTGTGCTCACACAGAGTGAAGAATGTCAGTACCATCATGATAGATATTTTTTCTCTGACCTGTTATCTGTGTCACTCCGCTGTCAGGCATTTTGATTCCAGCATTGCTGAGTGCAAACGGGTTGTGATTGGCTGTTGCTGGATCTGACAGATTACATACATGGATTAGAGCTGAGCTTCATGGAAACGGTGGCAGCAACAGGAACAGACCAGATGCACTTAGCTGCACTCCGGAGGTGAGGGTCAGACACGGACAGGGTGGAAATCAGACAGTTAAGTGTTACGCAAGCATGTTTTCTGAAACCATCCAAGACACAGGCAAATCAGAGAAAGTTATCGCGGCTCTAATTTGGCAGAAGACAGGCTGTCTGTGGGCTGAGTGAGAAGGTGACGAGATCACACCAGTTCACACTCACTGGTCCTCAGAAACTGTATGTATTGGAGCTAATGTATGCAGCAGTGCAATGCTTCAAACGCACTTTATGGATGGCAGAATGAAAGAAGATTTTTTTTTTTTTTTTTTTGCAAAAACACATTGTTTTAATGAGCTGAACTTTAACATTTACTGCTGAGGTGCCAAAAAAACTCTTCTAATCAAAGTGTTCATTGAAGTGCAGGGCCTCAGCAACAACAAAAAAAAGTTCTTGTTTTATATGTAGTTTTTAAAACCTTACAACAAATTTACACTGCGTCCGCTCTGGCACGACCTCTGCAGTAAATATGCACCCATTATAACCAATGAGAGCATTCACACTACACTACATATTCATAATTTAGGGTATATTTACACACATATGCTGTCAAAAATGATCATTTTGTTTGGGAAGCAGTTCTGTGCCTTGCAGCTGAGCGGAGCCGCACACAGTGTAAATGAGGATGGAAATGAATGATGGAGAAATGCACAACGGAGTGGGCTGAAGTGCCGCACTCAGTATGCACTTCTCATGAAAATTTCAAAACCAGTTGAAAGATAGTAAGAATTCACTACCTGCACTATTGGATCATAAGAAGGTTTTAAATAGAGTTCAAAATGCAAAAAAAAAAAAAAAAAGAAAGAAATAGGAATGAGACAAAAATAAAAAAAAAACATCAGGCTGAGCATTTTATTGCAAACATGTAATAAAATGAAATAAACAACTCTATAATTAATCACATTACTGTGTTAAATACTTTAAGCTATCGTTTCTCCTTCACAAAAAATACAACTGAGCACAAAATCCAAACACATACAGTCAACCTGAAGTAAATCATGTGTTAAATGAATGAATCACATAATGACCACAAGCTTTACAAGCAGAAATACAAAGGAGGATTGCGTAACGTGTGCAATTAGTAGCATATTATGCAATACGGTGACTTCATTCACATATCAAAGAGTTCCATCAAGGACAGCCAGGTAATGAGATGTAGCACTAAGGGGAGAACATCATTGTGGACGCGTGTCCTCAATCTGTTTGATCACTGTTCATTAAGTGACTCAATGTTCTCACATTCTGACAATGCCTTTATTAGACACCTGGCAGGCTTTGAGATCCTGAGAAAGAACTGTAGGACACAGGAGAAGATGTGGCAGACATTTCCCTTTTTTCACTAACAAAAATATAACAAATAATATATTTAGTAATGCAAACTACGTTTTAGAAACACATTGAAAAATTAAATATATATCTTTTTTAACTGACTTCATACATACATATCAATTTTTTAAAACGAATTAGGCTTTCCGAGTTTCCGAACTATTTTCTAAACATATTTTTAATAAAAATACCCTTAAGTGTTTAAACTACAAACAGACGCAACCTGGCCAAGAACTTTAAACTGTAACTAAAACAGGAAGTGACAACAAAAGCTGTTAAAGGATGGGTAAATTAAACATTGCTTACAATGTAGAATTAAATCCAAATTTGTTAGGACAAAGTTTTATTTCCCCTCCATACTTTCACCTCCTTTAACCCCCTAAAATGGATTTTCTGGTTCCACACTTCAGTGTTTGCAGTCCAACAGGACCTGGGAGATTTTGTGTCTGCCAAGACTAATCTGCTAATTGACTTTGTCTTGACACTCCTTCTCTGGTACCGGTTTGTAACTTTACCACTTTCTGACTCAGTATTTAATATAAAGGTGAAAATGTTGTGTGTTTTGTGAGGTTGTGTTACAAATAAATGGCTGAATAAAAAAAAGGGTCAATATTTACCAAGGCCGTTTCTTGTAATCATGAAAATAAGTCAGAGGTTCTAAAACCGTAATGTTCACTGTTAGTGAAAACTACTATAGTGCTAATCAATAAAACGAAGGAAAATCTAGAAGGCAATATTTTTTACTTTCTTTAATTTTAGTAAAAGGGGTTATATTTTATTTATTGTCCTGGCCTCATGTGATCTCCAGGCTTCTGCAGTCTTATTTCACCCTCAGCAACCACTTTCTTCTATGGCTGCGCCTGTGTCTAAAATATATTGTTTAGCTTCAACAAACGATGGGGCTAAATTTACCACGGAAAACGTACAGATCAAACATCCACCTTTTAGGCTTGAATTGCAGACTGCATGTAAATCTGTTGCCTTATATGTGGGTTGAATCAATTTGTCTGTGGCTTGGGGAGGGGGGGGGGGGGGGGGGGGTTAAAAAATATTTATTCACGGAGCCAAACTGCCCTGTCTTACTCGCTTGCACTGATACGCAGCTGTGTATCACATAATAATTACTGGACTTCTCATTGCTCATGAGTAACTCAGTGATAGTATGCAGCTGAGGACTGTGTGAAACCTTTAAACCAGGCTGCCCCAGGCTTTTTCTAGGATCAGTTACTATGCCAACAAGCCTATTAAAATATTGCAGCCAAACTATTTAAGACGAAGCGCTGAGATCACTGAATAATACATTTTAATCTTTTTGGTACCTTATAAATGCAGTTAATAAACAAATGATGATGTTTATATGCATATAACCTATGTTTCAACACTATTTTGGTCATTTTATGTTTGGTAAACACAGATGGGTTTTAACACACGGGGACACACAAGTCGGAAAACAGATGGTCTTAAAAGACATCAAGGCCGCTGTGGACATATCAGGTCTGCATATGTTTGCACCTTCAAGTTTTATTCCTCCTACTTTTTTCCCTCTTCTTCTCCTGATGACAGGAGTGACCATCTGTATCAGCTAGTTAACAAATAAATCTGGTCTGTTATTCAATATGCAGATCATAAAACAGATAGCGAGAAGAGCAAGTTGGTGATTTTGTCTGTAAAATACATTTTTTTTTAGGAAAAAGCCTTATTCTGGAAAAAAAGGCAGAACAGTCCTCTGACAGATGTTTATGTTGTGTTAACTTTAAAATGATTAAAGCAGAATTCTACAAAAAAAAGTGTTTAATCTAATTTTCAAAATAATTTAATAAAGAAATGTTCAGGTCAGCACATTTTTTATATAGATAAGAATTGGATAATATTTGCCTTGGTATTATGTCTGCAGATGATAAAGAGTAAGACGTGTTATGGGGATTTGATCATTTATCTGAAACAAATGGTCCTGTGATTCCTGCAAATCCACAAAGCATGCATTTGAGTTGAGATGAAACATTCATTTGTCTGCAAAACATACAGCATAGGGCTCATTTCATGCTCAAATAAAAACGTCTAATCCTTAATGTGGCATGGGTCTTTTTTTCCCCCATTTTTAATAGGACATGCTTGAGAAATTTATGTAGCAGACACTGGCTCCTATTATTTACTCCAAATGCTTGTTTCCTGGTTGACTCTGTCGTCTTTTGAGTTAAGTGCTAAAGAACAACAAAAAAATTAATTTAGTATTAAACGCCCCATTTTCCTATTTTCTGTATATGACTAATCTTGTGTTGCATGTCTTTATCTTTTCATCATGACATGTCTACAACACATAGGAACCTGATCATAAGATTATATCCAGACAGTAAATTTATATGTCTTAAATGTTTGGCAGCTTGGCGGCTCAGTGGTTAGCACCAACACCTCACACCAAGATGGTCCTGGGTTGGATTCCCTGTTCAGAACTTTCTCCTCGTGCTCACGTGGGTTTACTCCGGGTACTCCGGTTTCCTCCACGCCCCAAAACATGTACCATTAGTTGCCTGCAGGCAAGGAGATCTGTGATCTCAATGGGATTTGCCTGGTTAAATAACGATAAAAGGAAATTTATTATGCATAGTGGCAAGGAGTACAATGTAGTAGTTAAGCACACACACACACACACACACACACACACACACACACACACACACACAAGCAGACACAATAAGAATAAAAACGTATTTTTGTATGAATAAAATAAGTTTGTAGTATTTTTTTATTTGGAAAATGCAATTCATGAAATTGAGGCAGAGAGGAGAAAGCAGAAAAATCTGCCCTCCTAAAACACCAGAGACTCCGTAGGAGATAGCACATTCCACTTCGCAAATGTTGACCTGATGAGTCTCAAAACATGTGCTAATTAGAAACCCTGGCAGTGAGTAGAAAGCACTAAAAGCACATAAAAAAATCAGCGATAATGATTTTGCAGTGACTTAACTAAGTGGGTACTGTGAACCTTTTAGCAATGTTGTCAAAATACAGTCATAACCTCATATCAGAGCAATAGGTTTGTTTCTCCTGGGTTGATATGATACAGCTGTGTTATGGATGCCTTATAAAGGTGTCCTGCTATGCCAACAACAACACCATGTGCGGAGGAATGGAAATCCCATCCCAACATCATCTCAATGTAAACAAAGGGTCGAATGGGAGAGTAATACGGGAAATTACACATAATGTGTTTATTAGCAGGAACATCATGCACTCACAGCAGAGGCCAATTTTTGCTTAAGTGGTATAAATGAATATGTGTTTCGTCAATGTATAACCCTACATGCAGACTAGTGTTCAACACATACACACTCCAAAGCTTGAGATAAAATCCCCTCGAGCGAATTGAATAAAGTATTATTGCCTGTAAAAATAATATTAACAGCAATGATTAGGATATAAAATTAGCATCCTGTGGGAATGTTAACACCAGCACTATTGACATGAAGTGTTCTCCAAAGTGGGAACAGTTAATTTGCTGGAGCAGCACATGAGTTCCTCGAGGTGGTATCAGTGGCATAAAGGTTTCTCGAGTGAGATACCTGACCTCATTCAGATAATAAAAAAGCCTTACATCGCGCTCAATTCTTGTTTAGACAATTTAGCTTGATAGATTTCATTGTTGCACAATACTGAACAAGACAAATTCTAGCAAAAACAAGCCTGCATTTATACAGGCATGTGTATCTACAAGAATATATAAACAACACTAAATAAGGTAGCATTTCTTTATAGATTCTGCCATTTTTTGTCACTTGTGTTAGTCATAGGATATTTTAAACAAACATGATTTACAGAACGTCAACAAATTTAAACCTGAAAATTCCAATGTTCAAATGTATTTTCTAATATGTTATAAATGGACATTTTTTTCTTCTGTATCTTGAATTTCAGTGAAGCGGCTGTGAAACATTTCTTTAGCATCTTACTGAACCAGGGAAAGATGCAAGAACAGTTTTATTATTTTCTTTTATTTTTAGGTTAAAACATGTGGTTAAAATGTGCACCACATACTGACCATTTAAAAACAATTTAAGCTGGTTTAAGGAATGGAAAAAGGGAGGCAAGAGATAGATTTTAATTCATTAGTCAATACAGAAATGTTTATGGATCTTGTTCTTTAGCATGAAATTATATTTTTGCCTCATTTTCCCGATCATTATGGTTTCTAATAGGCTCTTGGTGAATTGTGTGCGTTATGAATGAGTGTTCTGGTAACTCATAAGGGTAGCTGCTCTGTATGGTTGGAAGACCTTACTAAGATGACTTTAGGGGTGAGGACTCAGGAATCATTCTGATTCCTTGTCATAAGATGATGGTTTGCTCATGCACACATTTCGGCTTCAGTGGTTGTTCTTGAGTTGTGAGGAACTGGATCTGGCTTTAGAACAGACCAGCGGGCAAAACAGTGAGTGGAATTATTATTATTATTTCTTTTTAAGTTTTTGCCTAACTGGATATAGGTTATATCAAGGTTATAGATTCCGCACCATAACAATTTAAAAGAAAATAGGCAATGTGCTGTATCTTCATTAATATTGTCATTTATAGTCTGCATAACAAAATTTGTTAATGGTTTCTTGTGAACTGGTTTGTCTTTATGTCTTTAGTAAACCTTCCCCACCTCTGCTTTCTGTTCTGAATTTACAAAGTTTGTTGCATTATTCGGCAAGTATTTTTTCGATGAAAATATTAATCATTTGTTTACTGTTTTTATTACTATGAAAATATATGACACTGATGGACATGGAATGGGAATCCCTCCTGTGCAAGTGCATATAGTTTAAGTAGAACTAACATTTAGCAAAGGCAAACACACATACTCTTCATAAATCTGTTAAATAATGTACAGTATATGCCCATTTCTACTTCTGTATGCACACCAGAAACATAAGCTGACTCATACTGTTGCGTAGTAAAATCATAAAAAAAACGATACCCTCCAGAGCCAGAACACTGCATTTTGCTGCCTGCATCAGAGTTGATGATGAAATACACATGGAAGCCAGATTCAGTCTGCCTCACAATGTGAGGTGTCTGGACAGAGCGACTAATCAGACATGACTTAAAAGACTGGCCACTTATTTGATTTCTGTCCTTTTCCTCTCGGGCGCATTCTTTTTACGATGAGCCATCAGCTGCTTTAATGACGAGCACAGCCCAGGAGAGCTGAACAAAGCACTTGTTTTAGGTAAAGTGTCTCTCACGAGCTTATGTACTTGCTGCCCTGGTGAAACGAGCAATCCAAGGAAATGCATTTGTAAGCACGGTTCATCGGAAAGGAAACTGGTCTTTAGAGTCACCAAATACAATAGTTTCCAATTAGGGCACAGATGCTTAGCAAAAAACAATGTGAGCATGTCGAGGCACGAGGGTTTACTTGCTTGTAGCGGTGAAACAAGAAGCTACAGCAGCAGCAGACAAAAGGGAACAGAGCGCCAGTGCCAGTGAGACCTTGTTATCATCTGGGGAATGAAGCAGCATAAAGCATGTTTTAAGAAGGTTTTGGTCATCCGGTAAGGGCTTAGGGATTTCACAGCAGTGTGATGAAGCAACACTGGCTAATGAAGCAGCAGACAAAAACAACGAGACAAAAGGGGAGCCGGGTTCTGCTGAGAAGAATCTGTCTCTTCTTTCTTTCCTTCTCCCACTTCCACAAATCTCCTCTCATTAGTTTGTTTCCCTGTGTTTCACACGTTGCTTCAAGTCAACTCCAAGCATGGGCTGTCAAATGCACGTGTTAAAAAAATAGATAAAGAAAAAAAAAGGCCTTGGGAAAATGTTTCTGCGTACATTGAGATCACAGAATGCTGCTGCACAAACCTAGGGTATACCTTATATACATGCCAACAGGGACAAAAACAAACACAAGAAAGATTTGTTTGTAGTTACCTCAGGGCTTGGAAGCTTGATGGCCGTTTTGTAATGGCCCGTAATAAACGTGTGATGGATGGACTTGAAGTATTCCTTACAGGAAACATGTTTTTATCAGAGATAACGTATTCCAGAACCTGTCAGAATCATTTCAGCAATTTGTTAATAATAATAATGAAGCATCTGAAACGTAGCTAAAAGCGTTCTAAGGTCTGTGGTGTAGCTGAGTGATGAAAACGAAAAAAGCTTTTAAAGGTCTCTAACCTGTCTCTGCTGTTAATGCATGTCTGCCCGAATATCCTTTTATACAAGATTCTCATTTTTGAAGTAGGTAAGATTAAAAGGCCTTTTATTTGCCGTCAATGATGAGATGATAAAACTTTTTAAAGCCAGTTAGAAACTCAGTTAAAAACAATCTTGTCAGTGTAGAAAAGCTTTTGATGCCATTCATCAGCGGACCGCTCAGAGCAAAAATTCTACCATTTTATATTTAAAGGGGCCACAAACATTTGAAGCATACTTTCAGCATTTTTTAGAGTGCTGGCCCATCAAGATATGTCTCATCAACAACAGAACCAGACAGTATTTGGATAGTTAAGAAGATAGGCTCTACTCTACATGTGTTTCAGGCTCTTATATTCAAGGCTCAGCATGGTCCTAACAAAAGAGATCTGTATATTTTATTTCTTTTAAACACAACTTTTATACTTTTATCTCATACACTGTGTGCAGATGTTAGCACGACGTTAGCACATGAAGGAATGTGGCCAATGAGCCAAGTCGGGATTTGTTATTTTCCTCATAGACACTTCACAGCCAAGGGTGGAAACATCAACCCTCCAAATGGTAAGAAGGACTTTTTAGGGTATATTTACATCAACCCTGTTTAGTCTGTTTTATTTGAACTCAAGTTCATTTGCCTGGGCAGTCCGGTTTGTTTGGGGAGGAGTGAACGCATAATCAAGCTCTGATTTGGACCAAAGAGGCAAACTCTGGTCCGCCTGAAAACCTAGGTCTTGGTTTGGTTGAAGTGAAACCGGATGCGGTTCGATTACATGTGTGAACGCCAATCAGACCGGAGACTAGGGGTGGGCAAAAAAATCGATTCAGCAATGCATTGCAATTATTTTGTTTCTAATTCAATATCGATTCAGAAAATT
>JAUBOC010000138.1:4053750-4063829 GCA_032275365.1 Anablepsoides cearensis | reverse complement strand
TATTATGTGTACAGCACTTTGGTCCTGTGGGTGTTTAAAGTGCTCTATAAATAAAGATGGTATGGTATGGTATGGTACCAACTGAGCCACCGTGCTGCCTGGGTTGTATAGTTTTATTCAAGTCAATATTTTCATGTCTTACTTTTTTCCTATATTTCTAAATAGACATTTTCCTTAAAGCTGCTAAACCAGATGGTCTGCATCCAAACACGATGGGCAGAAGCTCATGCAGCACTGTCAAGACAGTGATGTGTCAAAAAAGTAAAAAGTCAATAAAAAAATAAAATAAATAACATGTAGGGCTGTGCGGTATATGCAATAGATGGTAGAAACCATATGAAGTTGGCCTACGGTAGAAATTTACCCTCTACCGTCCTGTTGTCAGTTACATCATCGCACCTGTGTCAACATGGCTGCGAGTGCAGAGACAACTGAGCAGGAGGAGTTCGAAATAATCTGAAAATAAATGAAGAAATATAGCATTTTAAAACACGTATAGAGAGAATAAACCCTCCCGCTGTAAAAAAGTTACGTTGTGTCACAAGATGATTTCCTCCCTCCCTCCCACTGCACATCACACAGAGCAAAGCTTTAACAACTGTAGTTTTTTCACACCCAAGTTATCGGAGAATAAAAACTTGTTTATTTATGTATTGTTACCCACAGAGATGATAAAAAAGATGTGGCTTCTGCTCTGATGATGATGATGATGATCAAGCAGATCAGTTTAACAGGCAGAAGATCATCATATGGCAGGCAGATATTACATTTATTTGGCTTAACCACACTTATATTCCAGTTATCTGAAATAGTTTTGTGACCAGGAGCTTAAGGTCCTGTCACATTATAACATTTTAGGCAACTTGTGCCAACTTAGAATTATTTTAATGTCTAAATGACTAATTTTACTTGAAGTACTGGTTATAAAATCCACTTTATTGTTGAAAATTTGAGAAATGTTTTTGTTTGTTGTTGAAAAAAAAGAAAGCATTTTGTAATATATATAAAACATTCTTTTGTACTCCTGTTATGTTCATTTGCACTACAGCAAAAATGCTGGATTTGATTATGATTCCAGTTTTTTCCAAAATAAATCCTCTAAAAATTACATTATCTTTGCTTTTTATGATCATTTTCTATCGCGATATATACTGTTACTGTGAAGGGTTTCGATTTATATTGTGATATGAATTTGAGGTCATACTGCCTAGCCCTAATAACATGCAACATTTTGCTATGAAAACTCTCCACTTAAATATAACTGCAGAAAACTGGCCTGGGTTTGGCCGTCTCCAAACTGAGGGTGTTTCAAAGTAGAAACACAAACATTTATCCTTTACTGCATATGCCTTGGCTTTTTCTTTTTGGACCTACTGTATGTTAGAGGCTAATTCTGGCTTTCATTTCATTCTTTTATCATGCATTTTTTAAAACTTTTTTTTTACCTGCTTTACCCTGCCAAGGGTGTCAAGGAGCATGTACACAGCTCTGGCAGTCCTTTGGGAAAAAAGCTGGGGACATTTAAAACAGGTCACCAGTCCATCACAGGCCCAGAGACAAACCAACCACTCACACGTTCACACCTGAGGCAGATTTAGACTCAACAGTTACCCTCACGTGCATGCTTTTTTAACAGTGAGAGGAAACTAGAGGACTCAGAGGAAACCTGTGCATGCATGGAGAGAAGCTGGAAGGCTCATTTAGAACATACTCAGCCAGGAGTCGAAGCAAAGACGCTACTCCACTGTGCAGTGAAATCTTCAACTTAAGCTTTACCTAAAACAAAACATGGCTTTCTGCTTGTATACTTCAGACAGAAAAAAAACCCTATGTAGTATTTCAGATAAATCTGGATTTTTAGGTATATTTTATGTGTACTTTTACAAGGTAAAGGGTAAAAATGATTATTGTACAATCAGGACAAATGTGTTCAGTCCTCCCCCGAAAAATAATTAGCATACAGACGTAAGGTTTCTATGTAAACCTGAAGAGATAAGACTTTTTAAACACAATGAAGCAATCCCTGTTTGCATACATTGATATGCAATCAAGATTAAGCAAATTTTTACAGCTTGATTTTGAAAAGGAGTTAACAGCTTAAAATGTGTTAGGGGTTTTATTTTAAATACCTGCACACAGCATCCTGAAGCTGTAAAAAAAATAATAAAAAAAACCCATAGACTGCAAAGCTAACTCACATGTGATGCTCTGAATCAAATCTGTGGAGGCAGATGGCTTCATTAAAACCTGACAAGCATTCAGTAGTCGCAGAGCTCATGATTGAAATTTATGGTTGTCTTTGGTTATCGTCCTTTGTAGATACTCAAAACTATTGATTTGTTACTGATCCAACATGAATGTCAAAAAAGACTCATAAGTTCAGATTGAATCTGTTTATTTTAACTTTTAGGATAAATGACAAGATAAAATGAATGATGGTTTTATCCTTGCATGGTGTCAAATATATCAGCTACGGGGATTTTCAGCAAATGGTTAGAGGCATTCAGTAGCAGTAAGGAGACGTGGTTCCTGGGTGACTCGTGCTAGTTGCCCTCGAAAACCACTATGTGCTATTTGTGTTGCATTTTGAAAAATTCATCATCAATCAGGTAACTACAAGCTCACAGTAGGGAAACACGCCTAACCTGCACCCATGCACTGCTCCATTCTCCGATGCTGCAAAATCGGATGTTTTCAAAAACCGAGCGCATCTGCGCAACGACACAGCGAAAGACATAAAAGTACAAGTGCACAATTTAAGTGAACATGTAGATGAGTAAAGAATTTACACATTTATAATTAAGAGAGAAGCCTCCGAGAATGACGTAAGTAGAACACGTTCATGACATCCACCAGTTTCATTTCAGCCGTGCAGCTCTGAGGGTGTGAATGGGAGACGATACACTATTGCCAAAAAACAAGACTTTATTCCTTTTTGAACAAACAACTAAACAAATAAATAATTTAAAATTGTAATTTATGATCAGTTCTTTTGAAATACAGAGATTTTGATTTATTTCTTTATTTATTCAACAGAGAGCAAAATTAAAAATACAAGTATGTCTGAACTATATCAAGAAAATGACTAAACAATAAAAATGTTCTGGAGAAGCAGCTCAACTAAAGCTGACAGTCCAGGGGAACAGGAAGACGTCATCGTGTGGTGAACTAGAGGCTCCCAGAGGAGTTTTTTCAAGAACAACAGATGAATATGGGCAGAGTGGAGGATGGGACGGGTGGACAGGAGAGCAGAGACGGTTGAGCCTGATTAAAATTAAACATGGTGGGGGGGCACTAAACAAGCAAGTTAACAGACACTTGTTTCACAGCCATCAAGACCAGCATACCTGGGCATCCACTGGGAAAGGTTCTATATGTTCACGTTAATTAGAATGACACAAATTAAAAAGAGCACAGGATGAGCGTGCATGTCTTCGATGAGCTTTGTCTAAGCACCTTTGTGCTCAGCACTTCTAAAACTCTTCCAAAGAAGCAGTGTATTAGTATCTCCCTATCAAATGATCCATCATGACTAGTTGGCATGCTGTTAAGCACAGAAGACAGCTTGATGGTATTACATATCTGCGGTGCTTAATCCATCGCCTGCCAGTTCGCCACTCACTAAAACAGTCGTGTGGCCTGTAGTGCAATATCGTACACACTTGAGAGGCCCTCATTTATTTGCTCTTGAAGCATTAGCTGCAGGGCTGTACAGCATCCATTAATGCACACTGTACTCTTTCTTCCTTAAGTTCACTTCATGACTTTGTCATCTCACGTAAAATGATAAGAGTATGATAAGGGCTTCTTTCTATGCACAAAATGAAGATAAGAGAAACAAAAGATAAGTTTTATTAATATTGTTTTAATTTTAAATTGTCTGGAGCTGCATTTGCACCTGCATTCAGTCCCTGACATTTTTATCTGTCACTTTAATGACAGTTTGATTTATTGATTTTTTTAATTTTCAGAATTGTCACATAATTATAATTGTTTGCAGTTTTCCCCGGTTTGCAATGTGAAGAACGTGTTTATTTGTTTCAGTTTTTCTTCAGCCAAAACCTATTACCGTGTTAAATGTTGCCCAAAATGGTGCATTAAAATATGCATTAAAACCTTTTTTTTTTTTCCACACAGGAAATTGGTTGCAATTTACAAGCATGTCACTAGATGGCACAACATGCAGAGCCTTAAGTGCTGTGATGTGTTCTCTTCTTTACCAATATGTAGAATATCAGATAGTTTCTTAACCATCATATGCATAAATAGTAATATAGTCTTTGGGTTCCCCATCATTAAGGGAGCAAAACCAATAAAACACTAAAACTAAAACAACTCTGTGACACATAATTTGATTTAAAAGTGTGCAGCCAAATTAGGCTAACAAGCATTGGAAAAGCTTGCGCTATCAGTTAAACTAAAAGAACAGAAGAAATAAATCGTGTATTTCCATTGTTTTAACATGTTTTCGATTTAGAATAAAATAGCTGATATGCTTACAAATGTCCTCTTAAATAGTCTTATTTTTCTAAAATACTTCCTTAGCATATTACGTTATACATAACCTGCTCTGTAAAAATTAAATAAATAAATTACAACAGAAAATGATCACAGACTTGCGCCACAAATGAGCATTTTTTAATCATTTTTTAAGTTTCTTTTAAGCCCTTTATATAATTGATCAAACTTCGATCAGACAGAGGACTCCCCAGGTGAGTATCACCCCCACGTCTGTTTGAACAAGAGATAAAATCAGGAGTCAACAGCATTTAGTCAAATAAAAGGCAGAGATCAAAGAAACTTTGGCAGCCAAGTGTGGGTAATTGATTTATAATTCATCAGCAGTTGTGGTGAGCAGGGGCCACCTGGGACATGGGGCAAATCGCTCCTCCAACCTTTTTACATTCCCCATGAGAATACTTAATACAGGCTGCTCACTTCTTAAAGCGGTTATTTAAAGTACAGATATCCATGAATCCTGCAGACATCTGACAAAATATAAGCAAAAGAAAGCAGCACAATACAAACCCAGCTTGATTAAATGAAATTGTCAGAGCTGTGAAAGTGATCTATGGTGTTAAGGTGAATGTGCAAAGTGCCATAAATCTTCTCATGTCCTACTTTGAAAGGTCAGCATTTGCAAAGATAAGTCCAAATACACTATTTTACATCTCAACAATAAAAGTGAGGAAGCAGAGGAGTCTGAAGAAGTCCACAAAAAAAAGTCCTAGTCAAGCAATAAATACTACTCATTAAATGACCGTTTCCACTGAAGCTAGAGAGTGAATGTCACGCCAGACTTGTATGCTGCATTTGTAATTATTAAATACTATTTACAAGTTTTATTACGTAAAATCCAAAATTAGTCTCTAATGATGCCAAACTGTTATGTAGGGTTACTGACTAAAGAGTTGAGAAATGCAAAAAAGAAATTAGTTTCAGAACCATAAAATGTGAATGATTCCCTCATTGAAATCCACAGTGTGTCACAGTTACATTACACTATAAGTAAATACTTATTACATTAAGAGTAGTGTGTTGTTTCTGTCATATATGCATTTTAGTGTCAATGCAAATATTAAAACTCTGCCAAATGAACCAACATGTGCATTTAACACATGAACTGAAAAGTCCTTTGCATTCAGAATTCATATTTAAATTGTGTTGACCCAGTCTCACTTATAAAGTAAATAACATGTATTTTGAAGAAGCATATATTGTTATGGAAGTCAGAGGCACACAAACAAACCTCATTAAAAGTGGAAGACAATCAGAAATTCAAGAGGCACCAGCAAAGTCACCTTTGCAATACATTTGTCTTGTTTTTTTTTTTTTTTGTCTGAGCACTTGTTTATTTGGAAGCTCATCAGTCACTTGTGTTCCTCAGGCAACAACAATGACACAATACAAACCAAGTGTGCATTTTCCAAAAGACACTTAGCCTATGTTGATAGCATTCCAGTGTCTACAATTTGTCTGTAGCCTCCTACAATCACCAATCACCATTCAGCAACTTCACTAATGTAAAAAGTCGGACACAAATCTGTAAAGCTCTCAAGAATGATTGGAGAGTTTTTGGCACAAACAAATCGTTGTGCAAAGATGGGCAGTCGCAGCTGCCTCTGCTTTCCAATTCAAGTGCTTATCAGTGACTCTCTCGAAGTCAAACAAATGTCCTTTCTCTGAACTGTAATATCTGCCAAATTTTTCAGAACTATTTGCATTAGAACAGAGCTTAAAACGTGCTTGTTTAACAAAACAAACTTCATTTTAGATTGCCCCCCCCCCCCTGCTCTGTCCTTACTTTAACACTTCCAACCTTATTATTAACATTACTTGAGCAAATGGGATTTAAAAGTGTGCTGAATTACCAGCTGTGAACATTTAAGAAATAATGGTGATGACCATCAGATTGAAAATCAAACTCCCAAGCCACTTCCTGTGGAGCCTCCCCTACAGCTGACTCAAATAACAGCTTGTCTTCTAAATAGTGCAGTTTAACAGTGAAGGCTGTTCGGATACACACGACCACGAACACGTGATATGGCTACTGGTATTGACTTAATGGCTACAAATAACAGATATGGATGACCTAGAAAGCGTCTAATGCCTAATGGCTTTGAAAGCGTAGGCAGCTTTACTCACCCTGTACCAAACAATCTCTCGCAGCCTTCCATCCGTTTTGAAGTTACACTTGAGGGTAACGGTCTCACCCACAACAACAGGAGGCAGGGGCTCTATGGTAACTGTCAAATATCCTGGAAGAAAAAGATGTGAAAACAAAAAGGTATTAATATCATAAAATTGCTTAAATGTGAATCATTTCAATTCTTTTTTTTACCCATCAAGGTAAAAAGTACTTGTAAACAGTGGTACATAGGTTACCTTTAGAGGCAGAATTGATTGAGCCTTATTTTCTTTTCAGAAAATACCATCAGTTATGATTGTCCAATTACACAGCGATAAGTCAACATGCACTCTCCCACATGGGGCTGAAATAGCTTGGCAAACAACACTTAAGTGAGAGTTACTCATAGGGAAATAAAGTTCATTTTTAGTGACCTTGCACAGTTTCACCACAAGCCCCGGGTTAACAAACAAACAAATAAATACATCTTGTGAACTGTGCATCTAAAAATATTGCAATTTTAGAAGTATGCACCTTATTTTAAAATAGTGCTAGTGTTTTATTTTTATTTTTTCAAATTCAAACCTCATGTTCATTTGATACTTGTGGATAATTGGATTGCATCATGAAATGATTTCAGAATTTATTCAGCAGATTTTGCTGTGCTACATTTGTCAAAATATTTGACAGCCATTTTTTTTTTTTTACTTTTGAGAAATAAAGTGCAAACTGTGGAAATTGCTGCAAAAAAATACAAGTGATCCTGTGGAAATAAATAAAAAATACTGAGCCCCCCAAGATTTAACATCATACTCATCTCCTGACTGTCTTTTTTTAAATTTTAAATCCCAAGAGTCGATTCAAGTCTTCAAAAACGTAGACTCTCTGTGAATTTCTTTTTCAAACTGAGAGTTTCAGAGGTATTGCAGGTACTATGTTACTAAGGAATAAACCACATCAATAATCAGGAACTTGCACTTGGTAAAGAGCACAAACATTAGTGCATGTTAGTGTTAAAAGTTCCATAACTTTTTGACACCCATTATAACAAAGCAGGAAATGTTGCAAATTACAAAATAAATGGGGAAAAATATTGACACCACCAAATCGGCTGCATCCTGCTGTTGCACCAACATGTCTTGTTTTTTTCTTCAAAGACATGGGCACACATTTGAGTTCTTATACAAACCAGTTAGACAGAGGGAAGTATATTTTTTGACCATGTGAGAACGTACCTGTTTCAAATGAGTACTTTTAATAAAATGTAAATAAAGAAAACAAACACAAAAAAGACAACACAACATTTTCATAAAACATCCATCTGTCATAAAAAAAGACAAAAAAGCCCTCTTGACATGATTTCTTTTCATTATTTAAAAGAGAGGGGTTATTTAAGAGTAATGAATAAAAACAGCATATGGTAAGCTACAAAATAATTGGAAGAGTCTTTTTATTTTTATTAGCAAAACAGAGTAGCAAGAGAAACTGATTTGGCATGTTGCTCCAGTAAATCCATAAAAACCTATATGACAAATTGTTGAAACCCATTAACTCTTGGCTCATGGGAATAAAACAGCATAAGCCTTACCACTCACATCAGGGCCGTCATTTTCACTGAGTATTTCAAAACATCTGAAAAATCTGATTTGTAAAGAATGTGCTCTAATTCGTGTGTTCGTGTCTTGCTATTTGAACAATAGCCTTTGTTTTTGTATCATGAAAACGATGCTGAATCAAAAAATGTTGCACCAGTTTAAACGGTTGTTTACTCCTCAAGGTGCACAAAGATACACAAAACTACTGCTGGCAACCATTCTTTTGAAACCCTCTTTCGCTATTTCTCTACCCTTTCTTCTTTTCCCATAAGGTAACCTTTGACACACATCCACTTCTGGAAAGTAGCAAACTTTTCTCCCACAGTTCACGGCCTCCACTCAGTCTCACAGCTGCTGACTCACGTCCTGCTTCCACACACCAGTCTCGGCTCTTTTCTCACCTACGATTACCTTCATTCAAACTTAGTCTTCAATAATTGTGTTTTTCCTAATATCACAATAGGTGCATTGTTCCTTTCTTAATCACACAAAATTTGCACCAATCAGCACATCCATTGCAAAAATCCACATTGTTTCAAACACAAAGATAATAATGAATTTATTGATTCCAGTGTCTCAGTACGACTGCAGTCAATGTGTTTTGAAATGAAGATCTTTTTAATCATTTGAGAGTTTGCGTGATAGATATTGAGCTGCCAAATAAAAACAAACAAAAAAATATTTCAATTTACAGTAAAAGGACGAAAACTGGGAGGGCATTTCAGTACACTGAAGAACTTCAGCACTTTTTAAGCAGGTTTTCGATATCAGCATTGGGCGACTACACACAAATCAGCTTGTCTCTCATGTCAGAGCAACTAGATATGCTTATTAAAAAATCTTAATTCAATCAGCAGGCTGAAGAGATTTTCTCTCCAGAGTCAAATTGAATGGATAAACCTTTCCGGAAACTGCATGTCGTTAACACAGAGCTGATGATCTTAGAGAAAATCCTCACCACTTACTATGAACCCACAAGAGCAGCCGTCTGCCCTTGCAAATCTCTCACTGCGAGCCATCAAGTGAAGCGATGGAAATACACGGCATGAGCAGCGAGAAAAAGTCAGCTACCCCTGTGGAATTTAGTTGTGTTTCTGGCGAGAACAATGTTCTAAATGTAGCAATGGACACAAACATTTAGTTGAAAACTAGGGTCTGGTACAATCCAGAAATTGTGGTCTAAGCAGAGATTAATTGTGAACAAGCTGATAATTGTGAAAATTTAAAATAACCAATGAAAGATTTTTTTAAGCACATTTCATGAATTATGCACTCATGCCAGGGAAGTTAAAATCTAAAGGAATCCCTATAATGAAGTGGAGGAGTTGCAGTCTGCACATGCACAGACATGAGGGCATAATTCCCACACAATCCAATATCCATCGAATGCCATCCAAATGACTTCATAAATTAGACGCATTTTATTTGCCAGTTCTCCGTTGAATGTGCTCCAACGGGGCAATAAGTCCTGTTATTCTTGATGTTGTTATTAAAACACAGGTTAATGTGGCCAATATTATCATAAAACAAGTGATAATTTATTCTAGGCATTAAAAGTATAAAATAAAATCTTCCAAGTCTTTATGTAAGCAGACACCCGCCAGAGACCGTTCAATGTTTAGGAGAGTTCTGACAGCTATCGACTCTGAGTGGACACATATGTTTCCAATCAGCTGGTGTCTGAACTAAACTGAAAAATAAAGATGGGGCAGCATCTCAAATGCAGATGCAGAGATGCAGTGGATTGTTATGTCTATTGAGAACAAAGTTCACACATTTAAATATATATATATATACAGGTGCTGGTCATAAAATTAGAATATCATGAAAAAGTAGATTTATTTCAGTAATTCCAT
>JAUBOC010000138.1:4019735-4044585 GCA_032275365.1 Anablepsoides cearensis | reverse complement strand
TGATAAGAAGCTGATTCTGAACAAAAGTTGAGCGCGTTTTAGCACATATTTAGTCAATGAAATGTACACACAACAGTATATATTTAATCACTTATTCTTTGAAATGTTAGGGGAAGCTGGGCTTCCCTTGCAGTCTTAGAGAAATCGCCACTGGATCAATGAGGGTAAGGGCAATACATTGATACATGGGCACATGTTGAATATACTAAGCCTCTGTTGCCCAGAAAAGAGAAGTTAAAAACAAGGGGAAAAAAGAAAGAAAATCAGATTTATAGTGTCTTTGTAAGAGCACAACTCTGACAAGGAAATTTAAATAGGTTTCCAGAATTACACCACTTCCTCTAAACTCACTAGCACCATTATGCATTTCAATTATTTATGTGCTCTTCTGCTTACCGTTTCTTTTCTCTTTCCCCCCCCCCTTTGTCATCTCCTCCTTCAAGCTAATGTATTTCAAAAGTGGAATTAAAAAAACATGACAGCGTGTAGAATGGACAGTGAGAGAAACAGAGAGTGATACATCACTATCACTTGTCCTGAATGAAGGGAAGTACAAGGCATTGGTATTCACAACTCTCCCTCCATTTCGGGGTTGCGTTTGTTACTTGGCTGCAGCCAACTGAAGCTCTGACACACGCACATCTCCCCCTCACGCCGTTAGTAAAAGAGCTACTGTGTTAATTGTGCCTAACTGTGTTAGAGAGGGGAGGGGATGTTAATGCGTGGCCGTAAACAGGGATAGATGAATCACATCTGTCAGGTTTAAGCGATCAAAGAAGATGAGGAGTGCATCTATCTGGACCATTTTATTTCCCGCGTACATAAGCTGAACCAGATAACATGCTCCATTTAGTTAAATCTCAAGATCAGGACAAAACAAAGAGATTGCATAGACTTTTCATGTCTGTCATAAATAAATCAGAGCAGCCGATATTTTATAATTTAGGAATATTCAAAAAAAATAGTAATTATCTGAAGAAATAAACCTTTTAAGTCTGTTGAAATTAAATTACATGCTCCTTTTTCCCCCCACCCTCAGAACGCTAATGATATGAAGACAATCAGTCCTGAAAATTCCCTTGCTTGTTTTGCCAATGAACCTTAAACTTGTAGAGTCAATGTTTTTTTTCCCCCATAAATAATTAATGGAACTGCTCATTTGATAAAAAAGATCTGTTTAAGAAGTCCTTTGCCACTAAGAAAAAATTACTTTGCTCTTCAAAATAGAAAACGAAGAGGCAGTCCTGTCAAGGTTGAGTCTTGTAATAACAGTACATTTGTTTCAAAAGACTTTAGACTTTAAAGGTGTGAAATATTTTCTGTTTTGACCTCAGAAAAAACCCCACTTTAATTCATATTTTTTATTTAACCAATGCCTGAGCACAATGCTAAGTAATAATTGTTTACAATGGTTAAAATCATATAATCATTCAGTTATTTTAAAGCACAAAAATCCCACTGGCTTCAGCTCAATTTGCACTGAACAAATGTTTGACGGTGTGATGAAAATGAAAATCGTCACCACTGTCCCGTACCGGGTGGGCGTAGTTTCGAACTGGTCGATAGAAAAAAAAAAATGGCTTAAAAGTTTCTAAACAACGTCTTCAAAAGACAATATTATTTCTGACAGCTCCTTTCACGCCTCTGAGAAGGCAATAATTGTCTGCAGCGAGTGCGATGAGAGGATTTCAGCCAGAGAAGACAGGTACATGTGTCACACAGATAGAGGCTGCTAAACGCTTGGATTCTTCTTCTGTTTGCGCTCTCACTATTTTATTTGACTTCTGTTTGCACACGCAATTATGCTTTTTTTTTCCCCCCTTTGTGTCAAAAATATTTGAATTTGTTTCAAACGGAGTATATATACCAGGTCGAGGGGAGGAAAAACAGTCTTTGCAAATAACCACTAACAAGCACACAAACAACAACGTTAATTGCAAGGAAGGTCAGAGCGGCAGAATTTCTGGCCTATGAGTGCCTGTCACTCACTGCTATGAGACAAATATACAGAGAGACAAAGACCAGCTGTATGTGCATAAGAGGGTGCAACAACACTGTATTTGAGCTTATTATTAAAATGAATAAATGCCTAACAAACGTAGTTGTGACAGAAAAGAGACAGTAGCTGAACTGGAAACTATATTTCCTTCCAACACAATTGAATGTTCATTCATGGTTTGTGCCTTATTTCATCGTAACGTAGTACACACAATTGAGAGATCCGTTAATGTCTGTATTATACTGTGCGTCTTTGCAGGCCGTGTATATTTGCTGCAGAGGCATCTTCACTGTAAATCTCGCACAGGTACTCACAGTAAGTGTGCCTGTTCAATCACAAGCCTGCAGGGGTGGGAAGGATGGGTGTTGGGGAGGCAATGGAGTAAAGACATAAAGCTAAATGATGGAACTCCCTGCTGTCATCCAGTATCCCTGCAACATGTTCACTCAGGGCGCTCATCCGTCTCAGCTTCTCACTTTAGCAAAGCGGTCTAAATAAGGAGCATCAGGGGCATCCTTGACAAAACCCTGAACCAAGCTTGCAAGGTCAGCTATCTTACCTAGGCCCAGGGTTATCATCATGGGGGTCTGGTGCAATCAGCTGTGAACATCTGCACCCAGAAAACCTCCACTCCTGGGGCAGTGGCGATTAGGCTTCAAACGATTGCAAGAGTAATGGCTGGCTCTCATGAGGCATGTGTGTTACAGAGGATCCCAAACCCAGTTTCACAACCCTTTGTTGAGCTATTCTAGTAAAAAAAAAAAAAGCCAACATCTTATTTTTACTGAAAAAAGGTTTGACATTACAAATTATAGAAGCATTTAAAAAGCAAAATCTTTTCATTCACACCCTAATGCAGACATTTTCGTAGTTAAGGTAAAATAAAGTTTAAATACTGCTTCATGGAATTTGATATTTCATGTTCAGACAAACTACCAAGAAGCAAAACTCATTTCAAATGTTACATATTATTACACCATACACAACTGCCACTTGAGATAAAAAATAAATAAAAAATCTCAAGGTGAAACTGAGAGATCCCATTTGTTATTCTGTTTGAGCTTGCAATAATATTGTTAAGGGGATTATTTTAATTATAAAGCAGGATATTTTATTTTAATTTAAAATATAAAAAGCTTATAAAAAATGTAAAAATGACCTTTTGCCTCCGCCGGTTGAACAGATGCGGGATGTTTCATTGACAGTAGCTGGTAGCTCACCAAACTATTGTGACTCAACAGACATTTAAATAAATACACTTGTACATTGTATAGGAACAGTTAGTGGTGGTAGCGCTTAAAGATTAGGACCACAGACCCACAAAAATAACCTTTACAGCTGTGTTAACAAGCTGTTTTATGTGAAGTATCAGGACAGTTACTTGGCTTGCTGGTCAGAAACTTGTAGCAAGTTTCTAATGTAAGATTGGTAGAAAAAGAGCATAAATTAATGAAATAAAAAGGTATTCATAACATTTTTCAAAACATATCCATCTACACAGGCACTGACCAAAAATGTATTTTTTATCAAACTTTACAAAATTAAAGAATCAAATCTTTTGATGATTTTTTAAATTACAAACAAATAAAATAAAAATTCTTGTTCTTTAGCATCCTTAAAATGCAATGTTCTAAAAATAATATGGTAGTAGTAAATTTGTGTTGCTGTTGTCACAAAGGAAAGCACAAATGTTGCTTTTACTTACTCTGTCAGCAACATCCCTGCTCACAAGCTCAATAAGTTATTGTGTAGCATGTTTAAAACTGATTGTTCCATTTCATTGTTTTAATTAAATTCTTCTCCTTTTTTGTCATATTTTGCAATTTTATTCACATTGTTACTGAATTATTTCACTTGTTTTTAGATGACTCGTAACATCCTGTGTTCCAATTATCAATTTTAATATTGCTCTCTGGGTACATACACTTCACAGTGACTCATGGGCTTTAATAGATTATTTTGTGAGCTGTCAATTCTGGTGACTGTTATGTGGAAACAGCTCATTGACTTTTAATGGGATGTAATTTGAGCTGAAATTCAGTGTTTAGAGCAGCAAAGTGGAGGAAGACAGCAGAGTGATGCCCCCAATTCTGTTAACTTGAGATGTTCCCTTGGGATTTAAATGTGGCGGTCAGAGGTAAAGAAGGGAAATGCTCAAAGGAGCTGTAAATCTCCAGAAGCCACGGCGAGGTGCGACACAAAGAAGTACCCACACTGACTTTGTAAAGCTGGAGAGAGGCATCAAAGTCATTCAATAACAGAAAGACCGGTGTAATAAATATTAGCTCTCAGCACATGATGACACAGAGCTGGCAGATGCGGTTGTCACTCAGTTACAGATTTAGCTTGTAAACGTGACTGAATGTGCAACTTATGGATACCCTATTTTCCTGTTCGGATGACCAAAAAAGAAAAAAAAAAAGATCCAGAGATTGTTGGTGTTGGATAAAGACGCACAGAGAGCCAGAGAGGCGTTATTTGAAAGCTGGTTCGTATTGACATTGCTTTTTCTGACATTCATAATGGTTAAAGGACACAGTGAGCAACCAGCGTCCTCCTCCCCTGTCGTTTTATGACAAGCTCAGACACGCCACAATCTGGTGGCACCCACTACCATCACTCCAGTCATTATCTCGCAAAACCCATTCCATTTGACCTCTGCGGTTGATGCGCGTTATTCATGACAGGAAGAGCTCCGACGCGCGGCATCCACTCGGGTGAAGGATACACAGGAGCTAAAAAGAGCACCGGTGAGTGAATGACAAACAGGAGATGGAAAACAGAATAATAAAATAAAACGTATTCCCAGACGGAGTCAAAGACATAAAAAACAATCAATTAAAAAGACAAAGTGATGAACAGTTTAAGAACTCAAAGGAGAAAGGTCACGTGTAGAGAGTAGTACACTACCATTAAATACCTGGTCACCTTCAAAAGAAAAAAATAAAATGACCGCTGCGCGTCTCCACCCCATGGCTCACACCCCTCTTGCTTCCTCATTAGAGCATAAGTGAAGTCCTAATGAGCGGGAAACAGCCTCTGAGTAGTGGGCATGATGAATAGATGCAAGAGGCTACTTCACATCCCTATACTTGATGCAGAGGCGGTGTTTCTATCTCTGTGATCCACTGAAGAGAGCATTCTGGTGAGTCCTTCAGGACCAAAAGAGCCTGAGAGGCCATAATTACATCATTCAAGTAATTAGTCACAAAGCTGTTGTCGTGGGTAGATATTTTTGCTTGGGTGAAACCCTCAAGAGGGGAGAGGAAAAATTGAAAGGTACATTTAGTTTTATAGAGTAGATTATTTTATTTATTTATTTTTTGTTTTGTTTTTTTGGCCCAGACTATGCACACAGCTTACATTTGCAATGATATCTATGAAACTATCGTACAACAAAAACATGTTTTAGTTAACTAACTTGGCAAAGCTTTGTCGGGCACAGCAATGAGCAACGCTGCTCTAAAACTACAGTAAAGGAATAGGGTACTAATACTTTTATTGATATTTAGATCAATCACTTTTAAGTAAGTATGACTACTGGAGCATTTATTTTAGGCAACCTGACAAAAGAAAACCATGATTGGCTGTGGTATTATTTTCATACAGCTATTCCTACTTTCAAACATTGCAGAATAACTGTAGTTTTTCCAGCTTACAAATGTTAGAAACCCATCTGAATGATCTGTTTTTTACATGACTTCCATTTCTCTGAGTCTCTCTGTAGAATTTTAATGCCACACTATATTTTGCTTTTGTCCTGTAATTTGGCTTTGGCTGAAATCTTTCAGCCGGCCCAAAAAAAAAAAAAAAAAAAAAAAACATGTTCAGGTTTTGTCTTTGCACCAACTGAACTGTTGACATTTCACACAGTGGCAGCAGCAGCTGATGGTGAGGTAAATACAGCCATCACAGTAACAAAAGGCGAACTTTCTCAGCACAACGAGAAACATCTCAGCTGAAAGAAGTAATGCTACACTGCAATTTGAGAGTCAAAAGAAACTCGGCGAAACATACTGTATGTATGCGAACATTGTTAAATAGGGATCAATATTACACAAGAAGCTTATAAAACAAGTACATATATTGCATAACCTGTAAACTATGGCATTAACGGTGATGGGAAAGTGAAATGCATTTGCTTTCATGAAAGATGGATCTTAGTCTTGATTTTGTTGTTTTCTTATTTGCAGTGCAGCTTGTGCAACAATTAATGCTGCTGTTCTTGCATCAAGACTACCATCTCCAGCCAAAGGACATGGAATAAATAGACCTTTGTCGTAGGAGTTTACTATAAAAGGCTGTAAGTTATAGGGAGATTCTCAAAAAAAGGTGCCACTGATTCATCAAGGCCTGCAGGAACAAGCGAAAGAGTGAGGTTGCTTGAACTCAGTGATGGATTAAGCTGTCTGATGCTGCTCATGACTCACATGGAGTAATCATCATTTTAAACCAAAAGTCTACAGTGTATTAGAGTTGCATGCTGACAAATTACTAATACAGCAAATAACTGCAGCAAAAGAAGATTCTTGTCCAACATTTTGGTATTCTACCCTGTGTGCTGGTGTACTGATGGAGAGCATTTTGGAATCCTAAAATAGCAAAGCGATATTGTATATGCTGAGCAAGTAGTGTCTGGTCCACAATATATCTGTGGGTTCATAGAGCAACCATTTGGGGCAGTTAAAAGTGCTACAATCCCTTCTTTTTTTTCGCTACATTTGGAATGATATCAGGTCCGCCCTGGTGTGAACAAAGTTTACATTAAAGGAACAAATGGATGTAATGAAGGGATAACAGATCATTGCTGCTCAGCTCACTAACAGCCACTATCCAAAATAGCATATGCAGATCTCATGTTTGCAGATCAGTCAGCTGGAAACAATTATGCACCCAGTCAGGATTCATTGAAAAACCAATGGCTTTTTCAACACACATCCAGAGGTCTATTATGATAACCTGTTTTGGATGGCACAGAACATGCAGTGAGCACTCTGTAATTCTCAATTACTGCTCGCGGAGCCTGCACGGAAACCGCTCTCTATATTTACGATTCAAGCTGCATTTCAAGGTGTGAGAGTAAATGTAATGAGAAACAGCAGGAAAGTTATGATAAAACAGCACTCTTTAAACACTGTCAATTTGGCTCTAAAACTGATTAATTGAGTCATTTGACATGCCTGCTCACTTGCCAAAAAAAATAGCTTTTTTGCCATGTCTCCAAGGAAATCACTCTTAACTAAAGTTAATAGGCTGGAACACTTTGGGAGTTAGCGATGTGGGACCACACGTAAACATCAGCCAATCAATCAGACTGTATCATTTCGCAGACTCTGTATCCTGCATTGACACGGCTCATAATCTCCAGACACCGACGCATCCCGCTGTGACAGACAGGCCTCCGAGAAGATGTGATAATTCCTAAGGGTCAGCACGCTGGCCACACGCCTCGCAACACCGCTCAGCGACAATTCAGATTGGGCTGCAGTCTCGGTGAAGACAGGGTGCCAACACAAGCACAATTTCTGCTCTTGTGTGCACTTCATACCTATGTCAGCCATGACAGCCTCTCCACGTATTCACTGTAATGAGGAGCCTCGACATCAGCATGTCACACATGCTGCAAAAAAAGTGAGAACAGTGGAATGCATGGTCTTTCTGGCATTTTTGGAAGACTTGACATTTTTCATGTCTTGAAAGTTGCTTCAAGATGCCTGTATGATCGAAAGAAGAAAAAAAAAAGATCTTTCTGAGCAATGTTAACTTTAAATTGTGGCGGTATATACGGAAAAAGGATTTCTATCCGCCCGAAACAGGAGTAGTTTTAATTTCAAATTGATTTTAAAATTAAACAGATGGACAGGTACACAACTGTGTGTAAAGGGTTAAATTCTTTCGCAGCACAGACACAAGCAGTTTCATCCCAATGAACAGAAATCATAAAGAAACATGCATTTACAATGAGTTTTAAAAGTATCCCACCATTCCATCATTCTGTCCTGTTGCCTTCAAAGTTTGCTTCAAAAATGGATTTTTAAAACATAAAATCTAAGCGTTACGTTTGCCTTTTTCATTAAGCTTGCCAGTTTTATTTATATTAACTGACACCTTCTTTATCCAAAGTGAAAATAAATAATACATTTCTTTTTTTTTTCTTCTTACCAGATGGTTTATTAAAATAAACGTGTTTGTGTCTGAATTATCATGGGGTCATTTTAATTGCAGCGTTTCAGAACCTAATTTTAACATGAAACAGTTTGTGTTTTACAAACAACTTAAAAAAAAAATCATATAACCCCTATAACAACTGCTATTGTTGCATGGCCTGGTATTTAATTAGTTTCCAAACACGTTTTTAATAAATCAACATATTTAGATAAAGCACTAATAAACAGAAATTATAAATGTGCATCAAGTTTGAGACTATTGAAATGAACACAAAAACACCAGTTTAATCATGATCATAATAAAAAATAAGCAACATTTTAGCTGAAATAAATAATGTTAGTCATTTTTTAAAAATATAAATAAGAGGGTATTTTAATGGAGCTTTAAAACACTACCAAGCAGTGCACTGAACTAATGTTAAGATTTTCTCTAAATCTAGTTATCTAAACCCTAAAAGTGCTTTCATGTTCTGCAGTTATTCAAATCTCTGGCACTTGTCAAAGATTCTCTAAACAATAGACTATGCGGATGTGTGAATATCTACAAAGCATTTTGAGGACTTTTCAGTCACTGTTGTCAGTTGGTGAAAGATGAAAAGCGCCAAATTTCTTTAAAAAAGTAAATTACACACGTTTTACACAATCGGACCCTGCACGGGAAAAATAAGATGGTGTTAAATGTTAGGTAAAACTGATACCATTGTATGGCTTCTGTGCAGTAAAGTGTGACTGATGCATGGCTGAGAGGTTGAAGCAGTGCCAATTTCGAGATTGCCATTATGTTCAATTATATGCTTTTTCTTTTAAAGAAATGAATGCCGCAGTTCTTGTGTTCCTACTCGTACTTTTTCAGTCTGCACCGAGTCCTTACCTCTCCATTTTCAACACCCCATTTGAAAAGTATTTTATTGAGCTCAAGCAGCTCATTAATAAATGTGTATTATGATAAGCTTCATTTGCTGGTACAAGTACTTGAGAGATAGATGGGTTCTGGTTCCATTAGTTCCATTATACTCCCAATATAGCTGGTGCTCATGAACTTGCTCGTGAAATGATGACACCTGCTCTATTTTAACAGGGATGGTAAATGACTTCATGTTATACTGTGTACACAACTAAGTACAGTTCCTTAATCTATAAGTTCTGC
This sequence comes from Anablepsoides cearensis, assembly GCA_032275365.1. Taxonomy (NCBI): domain Eukaryota; kingdom Metazoa; phylum Chordata; class Actinopteri; order Cyprinodontiformes; family Rivulidae; genus Anablepsoides; species Anablepsoides cearensis. Next base: position 4,035,272 of record JAUBOC010000138.1, on the reverse strand, counting down.
TTTTCTAAGATGTGTTTTGATTACCTGGGGTGTAGAATGTTGTTCCGTGTTTGCCAGTTTTGCGCACACACTAAAACAACCAATATTTAATCTGGTGAGGCGTTCAATTTGGCTTGGAGATAAACATTGTTAGCTCACTTTGGCACATGAAGCTGACCTACATGAATGTTTACAAATCTTTTTCTGAAAACTAAACTCCACATACATATGCTGCACAAATTCAAGTGTGCACCTTGCAGCTTGCATAACAAATGATGTTTATGCCTTCAGCATTGGGTTCTTCAACACTTCTAAAAAGATAGGTTGTTCCTGAGTCGGAGAGTCTCGGCTATGTCTGCTGGTCTGTTAAGACACAAGGGTCAAGACCATAACAAAATCTGCTGCCGTGCAAGGCAGAAAATAAATATATAATCATTTTGCATATAGAAAAGTTTTATCATGCACATGAACTTTTAACATACAAGTAATAAAGTTCCCCGAGTTAAAAACTTCTACTGTCAAGGTTGCCAGTTTGTCTCAGACAATTTTATTCAACTGGCAACAACCAGCAAGAGAGTTCATATCAAAAATGTGCTCTCCTTATTATTTTAATGATCACTGTCAATCTTGATGGATTAGTGTATGCATTATCGACCTGCAAATACGAGAGAGAGAGACAGCTTCAGCATGCTTCACTGAAGGAGCAGTTTGGTTTTATGGGCAAACCCATTAGGCACGTTAATCAGGATAAAAATGTCTATCTCATCTATTTTCAGTGGCTGACTGCAATAATGAGTCATTAAACAATGTGTTTCAGAGAAATCCATCTCCATATTGGCCCAAAGATATTCTCAGATTATTCTTTTATCTCTTCTTCTCCACCATAGTACAGGATGAGATCAAATTTTAAGGACATCTACAGGTAAGATGGACAAAGATTAAACCAATGAAAATCATTCTTCAAGAGGTTAATCTGGAGTTAAGGATTCATTGTCAGTCTCTGTGTTAATTGAATCGTCCACTGCTTTTAAACTTTGCCAAGTCGTCTGGTCTAATGGGTGAACCGTCTCTATTTTAAATGATGGGATATTCTTTTAGATTTGCAGTTACCTTCCATGACAGTTCAGGACAGCCCTAAAAATAAATGTGTATATGTTGTTTTTCCCACTTTTATCAAAATACACATTTTTCCTATTATAAACCATAACTATTATTATTAAGCAAACTGAGAAATCACCAATAAGTACAAGATCGTGGACTTTGAAATTTATCCAAGAATCTGTTTAAATCTATTTAAATTTAAACTGTTTAAATTTAAATCTTGTTTTTAGGGTCTTAAATTGACTTACTCCTTTTATTCATAGGTATACATCCAGAATGAATATTAGATCTCAAACTAGAGGGGACTGTGTTGTTGCAAAACTGGAGAACAAAGTTTGGGCGAAAGGTGACGTCAATCAGAGGAACTCTTTTATGGAATAAACTACCAGCAAATATTAGAGACTGTGACAGTTTTTTTCCATTTTTACAAAGAAACTTAAAGTTTGGCTTAAAGAAAAACAGTCATTCATATTTTAAAAATGATTTGACTGTATGCCTTGTTGTCAAAAGTGTTTGTTGGACAGTGTTAAATTTAGACTGTTTTGTGCAATTGTTTTATAAATTGTTACTTTTTTATCTGCTCAGGACAATGGATGAAGTTTAGCTGCTAATTCTAGCTCATTTACTGTGTAGTCACAGAATATGGATAATTGTGCATTGTCCTTTAAATAAATTAAATAAAATTATCTTTATATAACAATGAATTGGTATATGGTAAATAAATGTAAATAAGGTTTATCTTTTATTACTTATTATAACTATAATTTTCTATTATTTAAATCTGATTTTATTGTTCCTTCTTTTGTTAAGTGTTGCTTTACACATTTTCATTTTATTTTGATATATTTTTTTTTCATTTAAAAAAATACTGTACATACAACAAATAATACAAATCACAAATAAAATGAAAGGTGGCAGAAAGAAGAAAAAATATTATTAACATCTGCCCTTTTTTTCCAAAATTAAAGACAAAATAAAAATATATATTGAAACAAATCTTCAAAAACAAAACATAACAAAAACATCAACTCCTTCCCGAACAACAGTTCTTATGAATGCACTTTATATTCATATTTCTTCAACAATCTGACTTCTATCATTCTCTTAAACAAGTTTATTAAGTAAAATAACTTAATTCTAAACTTTAAACTTGAGTTAATTTTGTAAAAAGGCAGAAAAAATGTTTAGAATGTCAGCATCACATACACTTTGTGTAGCATCAGTGTTGCCAGACGTACAATAAATATCGTATTCGTATGTTAATTTTGCCCTCTGTACGATGTACGATCAAAAATTCCAAAAATCCCATAATGTACGATAATTTGACCGCTTCAATGTGTGACGTAATAGACCCGACATGCGGCTCGCTGACATGAGAGACGGTGAGTTGCGGAACACAGCAGCGCTAATTTACTAAATTTCTCGCTATATTTAAGTTTTCAGACCGCTCTAGAGACTGTTTCTCAGTAAAGCAACTGGTGAAAATTTAGCGACTCTTTTTCTGGTGTTATTGACACTTTAAGAGACTCTGACCTGAACGCATTTTTCCATTGTGCAGCGGGTGGTGCTGAGAGCTCCTCCACAGCCAGGAGGCTTCTTCACGCTGCGTCCCTCCCTGCTGCAGATATCCATCCCGTCCAGACTTAAAACGAATAGTGTTATCGAGAAGCTGCTGCTGACTGATCCATGATGGGATGTTAATTAAAACATTTCTATGGATAAAATAGATTCATATAAAATAACTTTAAGCGTCTTTTTTTGCCGGTCCCCACAATAGAAAGGAGGGTTAGAGCTGTGACAGTAAAATAAAAATAATATTCTAAATATATTTTAAAAAGGAGCAACAGGGGAAAGTTTTATTTTTTGTTCTCTTGACATATAGTGTCTCTAAAGACCAGCCAGAAGGGTGGGTGCCACGTCGCTGTCACCAGTGTTTTTTTTTTTTTTTTTTTTTTTTTTTAACCCTAACTACTTCCTACCAGCTGGACAAAGAATCAAATGTCTAATTCAACACAAAAAGGAGGATTCATATATTGAGTTGAATGAAGAATCAGTCTCTAAAACAGTTATGAAATAGTTTATTTATGTAGTTTAAAATGTGTTTAATAACCTACAAATACAACAGAATGCAGGAAACAGCACCTACTTCATTCAAAATTTTCTGGGGGAGAACCTCCAGACCCCCCTCCCACGTTATGTTTATGATGACAAAGATAAATATAATAGCACTCAATTTATTTCTTGACTAATCAAAAGCACAATAAACTACAATGACATTTTCCTTTTCCTGATTTCATTTTAACTTTGCCTGTTTTATTAATTTACATTTTATTATAGTCATTTTATCTAATATTTCTTTTTATATGCAGCATTTCCCCAGGCTCCCTCTTTTGTTATTGTTTACAATAAAGCTTTGGTAAAAAAAAAAAAGTCACCCAACAGTGAACAGTGCTTTTTACCTTTATTATAAACAAAAGAACATGCAGTCAGTTTGTTGAATGCAGAGCACTTGTGAGCTGTGGCAGGACATATAAATGTGAGCCTCTCTATAATGCAAATTGGGTGTGTAGGATAATTTTCCTTAAAATACGATAATTTTGAGCTGCTGATACAATAATTCAACATTTCCCATCTGGCAACACTGTGTAGCATTCTTGTCTCGTAAAAGCCATCACCAAACATCATCTACATAACATCATTCAGCAACGTCCTAATATCCGCAATGAGGTCAAAGTAACATAAGTGACCATTAAGAAACTGAGTAGAATATGTCTCGTAAATAATTTAGTAAATAACAATTAGTCGAGGGGCGGAAGAGGGAGCCAAGCATCTCGGTTCTCTTGTCTTTACATCCTGCTGCTTCAAATAGCAACAGGAACTAATGATTCTGCAAAGATTCCCCATAAGAGTGATGCTATGTAGCTCAAACTGGCTGCATTACAGTTGACTGCTGCAAGCAAAGAAAATAAAGGAACATCCAGAGCTGACAAAAATCAACCAAAACACAAGAAAAAACAAAAAAGATGAGGAAAATCCAAACACAGATATTTAAATCCAGCTCACTTTGCTGTATATCTGCGAGAGGTTAATCAAAGTGTACTAAGTGCTTGAGCAGTGAAAGAAATGTGGTTACTGCAAACCTGGAACAATGAGCGAAATCATATTCTATTTTATTAGTTTTGTTGTGTTTAAAATTTAACAGCAGATGCAGATCTATTTTCTGTTATTTGTTGCAATTTGGTTTGAAGGTGAGAAACAATGCACCCTCTATTCAGAGATTTGATGTGGTTTTCTTCTCTAAATAATTATTTATTAGTTTCTCAAATTATACCCCCCACCATTTCTTTTTAAATTGACATTGTTTAGAGTTTGTTAAAACCCATTACACCCTATTTGTTATTAATCCTTGGAAAAATGGAAAAAAAAGCTTTATCAAGGTTTCTATGAGGGGTTATGAGTAAGATTGTTTGCACAATGGTAGTGTAAGATGCCAAAGAGAAAGCTGAGCATTGTAGTTTGTAAATGTGCTTCTGAACTTGTGCTCGCTATTTGGAGGGCATACAAGTGCTGTGCTGCACTATAAGTACCTTTATTATGTCCTCATTATGGAATACTGTGCACTTTTCACCCTTAATGAATAACATCTTGGCAACACGGGGGAAGGGGAGGGTCCAACAATTGATTTTCATCCAGTAGGTGGAGCGTACATCAGCTCTGATGGTGACACCAGCACTAAGTAGCCAGATATTTGCAGCCACTTCTTTGTCCAGGCATTGATGGAGCATGTTTTTCTGGTGCTGCTTTGTATTCTTGCATACTAATTTAATATTTACTGTACTCAAGTGTTGGATGTAAAACCATATCTGAGTGGCGATAGACTCTGGCAAGGCTTAGCTCACTTCATATGCTGAAGTAAATTTTAATTTAATTTCATAAATGCTTCTTGTCTTTGTGTGTGAGAGGAGGTATTATTTGTTTGCCCTTGTTTTTTTTAATTAGTTTCAACTGCTTTCAAACGTCCAGCAAATATTTTTTTTCATTCCATGCATTCACTACATTAAGCTTCTTTTGCTCAGTCTAACATTCTAAAGCACATAAAGAGTTGAAAAAGCACCAACAAGAATGATTCTTATTCACCCTCAAATACAATATAATATTAAGTTTTTTACCAGGTTGAAAGGAGCCACTCACTGAACACCCATTTAAGTACAAATATGCTACACATAAGAGTGGATGAAGGTGTTCAAATGTCAAAACTCAAGAGTTCTTATGAATGAGCTTTTGCTATTTGTACAGTCAAGTGACAGTGAAGATGTCACCCACTGATGCCTTGGAAAAGTTCTTCTGTAAATCTCTATTGATTATCCATTGCTGACTCTTGGCTGCTGAGCACTTGGCAAGTGGTTGACTTTGTCTGGGCGCTGTTCAAAGCAGAAATACATCTGGTGATGAAGGAGAATTTTCACTGGGGGCAAATCTAAGACGGCAATTTACCGTGAGGACGGACTACAAAGCCAAACAGAAGTGTTTCTGGCATTAAAGCATAATGTTCCCCATAGTTATTCCAAGCAACACTTGTTCCAGTCTCAAATAAAAAAAATTAAAAAGTGAAAAGAAAAGAAAAGAAAACGGAAAAATGTACCAGATTTTTTGAAATGTCAATTTCTTTTTATAATAAAGTTGGATTTTTTTCCAAAGGTTTAGCCACCATAATTTAGCCAGTATTTAGTGACACATCTATTTAGTAAAAAAAAAAAAAAAGATTTTACAAAGTTTGCCTGAATTTCAGCTACATTTTCTTTCAGCTGTGAATATTTTCCACCAAGCTCAAAAAGGCAAAGCCAGGGTGATAAAAAATAAGCCAAATGTCTTATAATTTATCAAACAATTTCTAATGTAACATTTAAAAAGTAATTATTGGTTTGAGATCAACAACTGACTAACATTTGGCGTCAACCTGACTAAGATGGCCTTGGCAGCAAAGCAATCTTTGCCATCACAAAAATGTCAAAAACCTATTCAATTTTAGTTACTGAAAAAATAACTAATAATAATGTGGCATCTAAGTAGCTGATTCTGATCCGCAACTTACATTTTGAGCACAAACTGCAGTATGTGTTTGTAAAACTTTGACATTAACTATTAGAATCAACATTGTTAGCAAGATATCTCATGAACCAGAGAACGGATTGCAATGAAACATTAAAAAAAAAATCATTAGATGAACATTTACAACTTTGGACGGCCACTATAGCCACCTGATCGTAGGGAAAAATATATAATTAAATCAATAAAATGTGGCAATTTTAATAATTTTACTGATATAGAGCTGAATGTATTTGCAGTTTTAACTGGGTCTTGTCCTGAGTGTAGATGTTGAAGGCAAAACATAGTGTCCCATTTGCTCAAAACCTTAGCATTACCAGCTGAAGCCCTCATCTGTTAGCAAAATATCTTGTAAAACCATGGACAGATTTCAGTAAAATTCTCAGAAAGTAACTACTGGCAGTCCAGATACAAGTGATTACTTTTTTAAGTCAGACTTAATTCAACATGACTGCTGCAGCTTATTAACTTTAATCTAGGTAAACTGGATATAGTCATTCACAACACATATACTAACAGATTACATGAGATCAATCAAATACAGTTTAGTATATTTAATTAATGTATTTATTTAATTTATTTTTAAATAACATAAAAATAAGACTGTGTTGTTTGACAAGAGTACTTAAAACTTTATTTTTCGTAAGATGTAACACATTCATTCAAAATAGAATAGAATAGAATAGAATAGAATAGAATAGAATAGAATAGAATAGAATAGAATAGAACAGTCTTTATTGCCATTGCACAAGCCTGTACAACAAAACTGAACATATGGAGAGATGTTAGTCCTTTAAATTGAATATAAATCATCTTATATAATAAGGTGGAGTCAAAGTAATTAGTATGGGTAATAGATAATCAGAAAATTCAAACATCACTTTAAGTCGTATTTTCTTTTCATACTGGCCCTCAGTGACCGAACTGCAAGGGCATTTACTATTCACTCAGGTCAGTCCGAAGAAGAGTAGCCCTCTGAATATCAAACAGTCTGCAGCTTTGTCACATGCCCTTTTCTCTGCCAGTGACTTCATACATCACAGTGTTCTCTGGGCACAGACTTTAAAACATGGAATTTATATCAGATCACAGTTTTACAGTCTCTGACTCAACTGTCAGCACAGTGCGCTGTTTAGAATACTGTTTTGATGCAGACAAAAGCAAAAAAAGAAAAAAAACTTTTTTTTTGCATAAAAAGTGTGAATAAATCTGGAATTTTACTGCTAAAAAAGTCTTTAAAAAAACAGGAGACAAGCTTGTTCAGTATTCTGTTATACTCCTTCTTTTAATGACACATGATAGTTTGGGAACTGAGGCTACTAATTACTGCAGTTTTTAAAGAGGAATCATAATTACCTCTAATTGAATGCAAAAATGTAGCTGCTGAAAAACCCATGCTCTGTTCGTGTTGCACAGAAAGAGAATAAGGATGAGTTTCATTCAAGTAGTACAGAAATACAACAAAATGCATTGGATTTTTCTAAATGCCAGCTTTTGATTCGTTTTTTTTGCCAATTTTTATGGACCTTTCTGGGTGGATTCTACATTTTCTCTCTGTGCATGCATGGGTTTTCTCTAAGTTCTCAATTTCTCTTCCACAGAACAAAAACATACAAGCTGATTGGCACCTCTGTTTTCCCCGAGTGAGAACGTGAACGATTGTTTGTTTGTATGTGTCTCTGTGATGGACCCGCGACCTGCTCAGGGTGCACCCCGCCCCTCGCACACTGACTGATGGACATGAGTACCATGACCTCTGTGACTCGGGAAAGGAAAAGTTGGGTAAAATATAATGGATGAATCGACATGGGGGAGAAACTCAAAAGAAAAATAAATGATTAAATAAAGAGGAAAAAGTTTGAATAGAGTTAGATTTCCCTGAACCGACTGCAGAGGCTATGGGGGAGGCATAAACAGCAGAACTTAAACAGGTAACAACAAGGTAATAATTAACATTTGCAATGTGATGTTTTTGTTTGAAATGAATCATCATAAACATTAGGTTAGTAAAAAAAAGCTTATAATTTGTGCTGGGAATAAGGCAAATATTTAATGTTAACTAAATTAATGGAGCAGTCATCTTTTCTCGTTAAGATGTATATGAACAAAAATTAAAGCTTAAATTTCTATGATGCCACAGCTCGCACCACAGTTCTCATATGATACACCATCTCAAGAGGGTTGGAGAAATCAATATGCAAAACTGACCTATGCAAACTAAATGTGCATAATCAACCACATTTATCAAGTCCATCCCATCTCCCTGCAAGTGAAAGTAAGGGGATATGCACATTTCACTAATTACAGGCAAAGCTGCATCTTAGATGACAAGCACACATTTCACTTCATTTGATAAATTACATTTTCATCTTCATCTTTTTCCTCATCAGTCCACGCCAGAGTGGCCTTCTCCACAACACACCTGCATTCTTCCACCGCGTTCACGTTCGTTAAGCTGCAACTATTGTTGATGCTGCGCCTAGAATTTGCATATTCACATGGCTTACAAGAAAGCTTTTGCTATTCAGTTCTAGTATGACTAATTCTACAATAATGTCAATACAGAAAAGGAACAAATGATTAGTCTATATGCTTTTCTTCTTTTAATAAATCTAAACTAAGCTATTGTAATTGCTGTTATTATAGTTAAAAATACAATATTGTTTCTTATTTTGTCAAATTATAATGTAAACCTTACTTTATTTCTGAAAAAAATAATATGTGCAAAGAAATATTTAAAAGTCAGACAACTACTTGATCATAACATTTAACAAATGTCATGTTTGTTTTGTCTTTTTTAGAACACCTTGTAAAGTTGTACAGCCCTGATGCATCCTTCAAGGTGCGCGCTTACGTCTTGACTGATGGAATAAACAATTTGTTTATTTTTTTACCTAAGCAAAAAGACAGACATACGACAACTCAAACGTTACTTAATAACTAACAATTCAAGCTGTCATTCACTTTCTAAAAGTTCCATAGAAATAACTTGTTTGTTTTTCATCCCAACATGTATTATATGCGGTGGGGTCATGGAGGCAACAAGTCCAGGAGGAAAACCTAAACAACCTTTTTTTTTCCTGAGCAACACTATCCAGCTCCTCCTGGGGGACCCCAAGGAGTTTCCAGGCCAGAGAGAATACATAATTCCTCTTAGCGAGATCTTGATCAGCCCCAGGATCTCCTCCCAGTTGGACCTGCCTGGAACACGTCCAGAGGGAAGTGCCACAGAGGCATCCCAATCAGAAGCCCAAAAAACCTCAGCTTACATTTTTAGGATGCGAAGGAGCAATGGCTCTTCTTACTTCCTTTTTTTTTTTTTTTTTTGGTTTGTTTGTTTTGAAAAATATGGAACAGTCAGCTATTAAAAACTACTTTATACACCCACTTTTTTATCTCCCCAATTACGACCTTGAAAACCTCTTCATTTAAAATTTACAGCAGGATTTAGTTTTCATTAGTGAGCTGTGAATGTATGCTTTGGCTGCACATCATAAGCCTGCTCCTGCACACCTTTCATTTTTCTATGCTATACATACACTACACTGAAATACCTTCTGCTTTATTGTAATCATTTGCTGAACTTAATTGAAATGTCATGTTTGACAGAATATTAAGCACATTTGAAATACAAGCAAAGATCAGCTTCAGTAAGAGACAAGTGTGGTGTCAGGTGGAAAAGATGTTGGGAGATAAAGCAGCTGAGGAAAGTCGCCTTAACATCTAATAAATGCAGGATGTTAAATGTTAAGTAAGCAAAAGCCTAAAAGTTACAGGTTGACATACCTGTACTGCATACATGTATTGACATATATTTTGCTGTATATTTTACAGGAAAACTATACCATGTAGCCTAAAATAGCATAGTTACAGTTACACTGCCTAACCAGGGTTTTAACATCTTATATCCAATTAAATGTCTTTTTTTTTAGCTTGTTTTGAAACAACAACAGAATCTGTAAAATTGATAATCTTGTTAGTAAGAACGCAGAAGACTATTTATCTTGTTGGCCTGGACATTTGACTCAAACTACTCAATAAGATTCTTAAAATAAGAAGAATTTGAGTCAAATTAGGTGATTTCAAGAATCTTGCCAAATGCAAATGTCTTACTCCATTGGTAGATTTTTTTTCTTACTTAATCTGAGTCAGATTTTCCAGCTAACACGATTATTAATCTTACACATTCTTTTCTTGTTTACTAAATCTCAAAACAAGGTGAAATATATTGTTTTGGCTGGATATAAGATTTTAAAACTTGGTTTCATGGACAGTTTTTGCAGTGTAAGAAAATGAGTTGTTAAGTTCAAAACCTGCTATTTACATAAATTATCTCACTTTTTATACTAGGGTTATTGTGGTACACTCTCATACCCTCAAGTGAAGAAGAAATGGGTGAAAAGAGAGTATAAAAATATATTGCTATAAGTCTATGTAGGGCGACAGATGTTGATCCAACGCTGACCTTTAATTCTGGTGCTAAGCGTAATTCTAATCTCACAGTATTCTAAAACTGGAAACATCTTTTACTGCTTCATGAATGTAAAGTAAAAAAAACATCTAAAGACATGAATTATATTTCTGCTTAATGTTTATTTTCTTTTGTTTTCACAAACAATAAATTATAACAAGGTGGTAATAATGAAAATGCATCAGATGGTGCTAGTGCTCACAGAATGGTTTTAAACATCCTGTGCAATCTATATGAGCAACTTGACACTGGCATTTCTATTCATCAGTAGCTTTGACATGATGGAAGTTTCACTATCCTGCAGAATGTAGCCTTACGTGCAGTCAGCTGTGACGAGGACTAATGTGCACTTTTTCTAACATTCAATTCCCCTTGGAAGTGGCAGCCATATGATGAAACTGAGCGTCTGAGTGGATGCATAAATCAAACTGCTGAAATAAAAGAAAACAATACAGTTTCAATTTTGTGGCTAAAAAAATTGGTGCCCCCGCTAACGTTTAATATAAAGTATCATCTAGTTAATTGTGTAAACGTAGAGAAAAACACAGCATTTTTTCTTTGACCAGCCCTACACAATTGTTTATACCATTCCAATAGAGACGCAACGGCAGAGTTTCCATCAACAACAAAAGATTGGCTGTACTTTTCCACCTCAGAGCAAGCTTCCTTTCCACCCTATTCCCAACAGATATTTATAACTTTCATTAAAGTCAGGAAACACAGAATCTCAGCATAATCACAAGCCTAATAACAGAGGAGATAAATTACTTTCTGAGCCTATTTTCTACCCATTGCCTGAAGTTACTCATCACAGTGTAAGTATTTGATCACAACAAACTTTAGGAGGAAGGGATTGTTGGCATTTGACAACTTTCCTTCTTTTTTTTTTCGAGAAACCTATCTATCCATCCAATGTTTGACACTTGTTCCAAAGTCACAGTGTCAGCAGACTAAATAGGAAGGTCTAGATATACCTTTCCAAAGCAACATTTTCCATCTCTTCAGGGAGGATTCCATTCCAAGGTGTTCCCAGACAGCCATGAGATCCAATCTCTCCAGCATGTCCTGGGTCTCACTTGGGCCATCTCCCAGTTGGGAATGCCTGCAACACATTTAGATAAGTGTCCAGGAAACAACCTAACCAGATGGCCAAACCACTTCAACTGGCTCCTTTTGATGTGGCGAAACAGTGGCTTTACTCTGAGTCGCTCCCATATAACTAAACTTCTCATCATATTTATAAAGGAGAACCCAGCTACTTTGTGGGGGAAAAATATGACTCGCTACCCTTAAACTTGTCTTAAGAGCAAAATACATTTTTTAAACCTCTTAGCATTAAGATAAATTGCCACCAAGGCATGAAACAAAGTCTGTAAATTAACAACAAAAAGTTTGAACCAAACAAGGTTTTACCAATGTTAGTGCTTTCAACTCACGCTTAATGAATGGAATTTTCGAGTATGTCAGCAGTGTGTCAAATAACTACTGTGCCATTTGTGGAAAATGTATGCTCTTAACAGCATGCTGCCTGCATTGTGCTGAATCACTGTAAATACACCAGCATCAAGAGCAGCAGTTAAGCTAATGGTGTGCCATTTTAGCAGTACAGCTTGACAGTGATGTATAGAGAAGAAAGAGTACTTTCAGATACTGCAGTTTCACTCAGGTGCATATACGGTCCTTTTTAACCTGGTCCACATACAATGGAGGTGACATTGAATCTGCGCAGGGGTGTGACAACGTTCTTTCACATTTCCTTCATTTTAGCTTTCTGCATATCGGGGATGCATATAGAAAGGAAAATGTATGAGGTGAACATTGCAGTCAGAAGAGGCAGATGTCTCTTCTGCCATCTCATGGAACAAAGGCTGCTCAAAGGTTAAAGACTATAAAACGGCCGTACAGAGGCTCTAAGCTCTTCCAAATTATGTCACTAAAAAGTCAAACCTGGCAGACAGTAGCAAAAATCAATGAATGAGATCCATTTATTTATTCTGTTGCCATCCCACTGGCCCCCTGTTGTGTGCTTGTTTAGCCAGCTTGATAATAGATTCAAGTTTGCATTTTGTGTTCAAATGTCTTTTTGGGGACTTTTTGGGGTCAGAGGTTTTGTGTACCTGTGGTAGAATTGAAGGACATCTCTTTGACAGCTGGGTTTTATAAAGGACTGGACAAAATAACTAGCAACATAAATTATGTACAAAAAAAAAGCTTGAACTGATAGAAAAAGTAGATGTAATTAATCAACAGAGATAGAACTACTTATTTGAAGATACTGAAATGTCAAGGCGAGCGTTAGATGGCATACTAAACATTACATTATTCTGCAAAGACATTTGCCATTTTACCCCTCAATCTAACATTGTTCTCATAAAACCATAATGTGGAATTAAACTGGCTTTATAATCCTACATGCACATAAACTCTTTACTTTTTTTAACCATTTTTTAAAGCTATAAAGAAAAATTTAAAAATGAAAGATTTCATGAGCTGACAATCATGGCTTGACAATCCCTGTGACTGTCAAATAAAAGACATGACCTGAGGGTCTTCCAAGCAGTTCCTTGACATTTCAATAGGAGATAATATCATTTTATTTCCAGTCAAACATTGGCAGAATAAATATAATGGATTAGGTCATAAATAGCATACTAGCTAATGGTCAAATGAAAAGAAACCGTGAACAATGAAAGCTATCCAAACTGGGTAAAGGTGAACTATCAGTATCAGTAAAAGTGAACAGCTTGGAATTTCATGCTTACATGCCTCAACAGATCTCAATGAGAAAAGGTCGCGCTTACAACACGACCTCACATTTTGCACTTTCATACATGTTAATTCTCCCAAGAATCCCGACACTGCAAGAAACCATAACAGACGAGTCACTACTGCGGCTCCCCGAGGCTATTTTCTTTTCACCTTCCTCAGAGTAGCAGAGACTAACCAGGTACCAGGCATACGCAACACTTATAACTAGAGCTAAATCAATGCTGACAGTTTTATAAAGCAAAAATAAATGAGATCATCACAATACGTCCTTTATATAAAAATTCTGAATGAAGGAGCAAGCAGCCGAAACATGAGTGCAATCATCCTTAAAGATGAAGCAGCCTCACGATATTAGGCTTCATCTTAGGAGAAAAGTAAATTTAAATATACATATCTAAAGCAGACTGGGGAACAAAGTTGCCACGTTGTGTAATTCACGCCATGTTGAGGAGATTAATTCTTTGATCTTGCACGATACGTTTTGCGGCGGATCAAAGTCTTGATGATAAATTTGATCATAAATGACAGATGTTAAAGCACTAAGAATTCAGAGACTTTTCTTATTATGGACTGACTATCAAACCTAACTAATACCTGCTTCAATAACCTCAGATTGATGTCTTCATTTTGGAGGATGAGGGAAATAGAAAATGTATGAAAAAAAATCCTCAATAAAGAGAAAAAAAAATAAAGCATCTTTGAGGCTCACACAGAGGAACCCAGCATGCATAAAAGGAAATAATCTGTTGTTGTAAGATACATAGCCCACACAATCCATCCTTGCACCCATCTGCACAGCATCAGCCCACCCAGAGTGACGTCAATGTGCAGATTAAAGCACCCCCCCCCCCCCCTCCATCTCTTTCCTTTTTTCACGCCTGATCAAGACTTTTCATGAAACCTCTGTGATTCTGTATTCACTGCCACAAAGGAGGCTTTGCTTTAGGCTTAATAAAGAAAGCAATCAAACTCAGAAAGCACAACTACAAATCCAGGATATTTACAGTTAAAACATAAAGCGAGTATTCTTGTATAATACAAGGCTGTATATGCAAGAACATTTTATTTTGCATTATAGCCGAATTAATCACAGAAAATGAGCAGATAATAAAGGTTAACAAAAACAGCTAAAAGGAAATTGACTTCCTTTTATTTATAATGTGTTACAAAAATGTCTAAATAAAAATTAGCTTGAACTGTTTCAACATGATTTTAATGTAATATTTCTACTTAGACTTCTTGCACAAATAGAGTTGTTCCCCTATGTTGCTTTTATCTTCGACTTGGTATAATTTATTGCTAATGGATGCCATGCCGACTCACCACCTTTTTTTTAAGATAACCTTGATATACTGCACATACTGTGATACAAAAACACATCCTCAATTTCTTTTCAGGCTGAGGTCACCATGACTCCAAGTAATTTCCCTTCTGTCAAGTCTGCCAAAAATTCTCATCACTATAACAAAAAGAAAGACAGTTAAAAATCAGAATGTCAAGAAGGGAAGAATCATCTGTGAATAGAAGCTTTTTTGTGTGTGTGGAAGCTAAGTTTCCCTTGTCATAAATGCAAAGATGCAGAAATGCAAAGGGTCATGCACCATGAGAATTGTAGTTCAGACATATGTTAATAAATGGACAAATGCTGGAAAACTGTAGAATTAGCAATCCTGTTGGAACACAACACAATTCATATTTGCAGGGAAGATACAGCACCACACAGAGGGGCAGTGTTATAGCTGTTGCCTTACTGCAAGAAGGTCACAGGATTGTTTCTTGGCCTGGGACTTTCCTGTATGGAATTCACATGTTTTTCCATGCACATATGTTGTTTTTGTTTGTTTGTTTTTGTTAATTACCCCCCATGGCTAAAAAAACGTAGGTTTGATTAATTAGCAACTTTAAATTGTTTCTAGATGTGAGTGAGAGTGAAAAGTTGTCTTATTTGTAGGGCTGCTACGATTAGTCGATTAATCGACGACTAATCGACTATTTAAATAATCGACGACTAATTTAGACATTGATTAGTCATTGTTTTTTTTTTTTACTTTGTTTTTCTATCCAAACTGCTTTGACACCTTCCACTGCCACATCTGCCTTTCTGTCTTTGA
>JAUBOC010000138.1:3999177-4015254 GCA_032275365.1 Anablepsoides cearensis | reverse complement strand
GGGAATGAGGGAGAGGAAAGCTGCGTTGTTACCAGTGATAAGAAGCTGATTCTGAACAAAAGTTGAGCGCGTTTTAGCACATATTTAGTCAATGACATGTACACACAACAGTTTATATTTAATCACTTATTCTTTGAAATGTTAGGGGAAGCTGAGCTTCCCTTGCAGTCTTAGAGAAATTGCCACTGAGATATATATATATACACACATATATTACTCTGTGGGAGAGTCTTTTCTTAGCTTGATCTAAAATTTAAATAGAATAAATTTCTTTCAGAATTGAAGATGTGCCATTAGATCTATGCCAAAAATGAGCATTAGTTGAAATACTAACCGCACTCCACTTTCAAGAGAAAAAGCTACAAAAAGCAGCAGTTTAATACAATTTCATTTCACTTTCTTAACACTGTAATCTCTGGTTTGTATCTCTTAAAGAAATCTCCAAGGCTCTGTAAAGCAATTTCTCTAAATGGCATTGCAAATCAGACAGTAATTCCACCTTCTGCAGAACCTAAAAGCTCGATGTGAGAGAATAAAATCTAAATTTATTGAACATTAGCAAGAGGTTAGAACTGTGTTGCAGGCCAAGATAAACCTTAACTAAACGATGTTGATTTTTAAACATGCCATCCATCCAAAAACTAGGAATGTCTTGACCAAGATTTTTTCTGCTTCCAAGACTAATTCAAGTAATTTATAAGTAAAAACTCAATTCCATTTCTGCTACTTATTGTGCTTTGCAACACATTTCATTGTATACAAGCTGTAAATTGTATACTGCTTTGATGATCATCTCCCAAGCCTAAAACCATCTATTTTTGAAAACCTACTCACTTCAACACAGACATAATTTTAAATGACGATGCATGATGGCAACTGTTTTATATGACAACTAAAAACAACGCTAAAAAACTGTGAAAGCAAACAGTTCATGCAGACTTACTTTTTTTGTAACCTTTTTAAAATACCACATTGCAACTCGTAGCCCTGTTGATGTTTGCCTTGGAAAAGCTGTAAAAGGTTAGAAATGATGCTTCATTGCTTTGTTCCATGCAATATAACATTGTGCAAATGGTTAACTTAGCATAGCGGTTGTGTTCTTGGCTAAACTATTTTTCACAAAAATCTTGGTCTTACTGTGAAGTTGCCAGGCAACTACAGACTTCAACATGGTTTTGTTATATCTGCTGACAGAACCAGGCAAGCTGCCTTCTCCCTAGTCTGGTGTACAGCAAAACACCTGTGGAGTGTGTAGTAAAACAGTATTCATGCCATACTAAAGATGTTATATGTCCATTTGCTGGATAAACTCATGTTAGAGCTACAAGGTGCAAGAATAAATGGTCATCCCATCAAAATAACTTTGATTGATGGTGGGAACAGATGAAAAGCAGTGTAGACGGAACAGTCGATGGAATGAAATCAGTTTTGTTCCAAGTAAGAGAAGAATTCTTTGAGACAGTGCAACAAATCCAGTTCTTGCTTACTCAAATAAAATGTAAGGATTATGACAGATCCAATGTATAAATTCTCACACTATGTAAATGAAAAATAAATAAATACAGTACAGTACAATACTGCACAGCTCTGCTTTGCATAGCAAATATATATATTGAAAAGTACTGGCATTCAAAGGACATCCACAGAACTGCACACGAAGAATCCAGACTAAATCTAGATACATTGAGACGTTATAGAACCACTATCTGATCAAGCCGAGGTTGTACTGAAGAATGTCACACAGCTTCACAGTTCTATAGATCAGTTAAGTACAGTGTTAGTGTGAATCTTCAAATGTAAAATGGTTATAGAACCGAGACATGAAAACAGACCTTGAGCAGGATAATTGGCTGAGTGTTCAGCCAGATTGGGGTAAGTGTGTAAGAGAAGAAGGCAAAATGTTCACTCAGCACAAGATTGGTTGCACATATACACACCCCAATATGGCTGGATGAAATAAAACTGATAGCAAAAAGCGTAAAAGACAAAAAGCTTTCTTGCACTGCATGTAAATTAAGTGCAAAAACTGGCAAATGGCTAAATTGCCAGAATGACTCAATACATATATTGAGACAGTATTTTGTGGCTATTTGATCATTTGAAATAAGCCCCTTTGTAGTAAAAAAAAGACTGATATGCTCACTTTTCCACCTACATGTTTGCATTTTATACAAGCAACCCCAGCTTAAGCAGATGGTGATCCCAAAGGAAGGCAAACTAAGGTTGAGCAAGACTGGGCTCCATGTGTAGAGGCCCAGTGTGCTGGCCAACGAGACCCTCCTCCAGGCCTGGCTCCCGGGTAGAACCCTGACAACCCAAGCGAGGGACATTCAGCTCCTTCCAATCGTCTGTCCATATGTATCGTGAAAACACTCATTGTCTGGCCTGTCACCTACAGGACCAATCAGCCTTGGGAAACTGTATGAGGATGAATTACTCCTGACAGCACAGCTCCTTGGATAATTCAGGTGGACAAACTCCTCCAGTGTCCCTGAACAAGGCACACCAGAGGCACAAACTCGAGATGCTGTCTGTGTGGAGTGGAGATGTTTCAGTATCTCAGGGTTTTGTTCACAGGTGAGGAAATATTGTGATGTTTTGTTGACAGATGGATTGGTGTGGCTTCCAGAGATTTCAGTGTATTCTGTGCTGGTCCAACTGAGTTGCAAGGTGGAGCTTTCTGTTCCTTACCTGTGGTCACAAACTCTGAATGGTGATCAAATAACCAAGATCACAAATACAGATATTCAAAACAGGTTTTCTCTGCTGGGTAGCAGGAATTTTCTTAGCTAGGGTATAAAGTTTAGGGTGTATTCACACTAGGAAAATCCTTTGGTCCACTTGTTTGATCTGGAACAAATAGCATACTTTTTTTTACTTTAGCATTTGCATTCATGTTGTGTTTTTTTGCAAGTGGACTATAATTTATAAACAAAGCTACACAGGTGACGTCATTGCTCCCATTGGACGGAAACGATGGGGGCGGGACAGACCCAGAAATAAAGATGCTGTTAATACAACTGACTATAAGGAATATCAAAAGTAGCTCATTCAGTTGTGTTTTTTAGTTGATATACTTGTCATTTTTGGACAGCATTGTCAAATGTGTGCCGCAACTTAAAGGAGACAAGATGCTCCTCGTGTTCATTTTTTTGTAGCAAAATGTTAGTATTAACAACACTGAAGGGCTAATGTTACTCGTGAAATCCAAAAAGGCACAAGTTTCCTGTAGTTGTTTTGGTTCGAAGGCTGGTCTGTATTCACACCAGAAGCGAACCGCACCAGAGTTTGGAAGCAAACCAAGACCACCTAAAAAATGGGTCTCAGTCTGGTTGTTTGATCCGCACCAGGCTTCGCATGAGTGTATTCAAACTTGCATAAAAGGTCCGAACCAACCGGGGAAACAAACTCTGGTCCGTTTAAAGCGGACCAAATGGGTCAGGTGTGAATACTCCCAGAGAAACTCGGAGTAGTGCCGCTGCTTCTCCACATTGAGAGAAACCAGTTGAGGTGTTTCAGGCATCCAGTAAGGATGGACCCTAGGCCTGCTTATAGGGAGGAGTTCCAGGCATATCCAACTGGGAGACCCAGGACACAATGGAGAAAGTTAAAACTGATGTTGAACTGAACTGAACTGTTGAATCTATGTAAAAGGGGGACTTATGTGTATTTCATAATGCTTTGGAATCCTCCCAGAAAAGATCACCAGGCAAAGAAATGTCTGGGCCTCCCTACTCGAACTGCTACCGCCAACGACCTGACTTCATAATAAGTGGCAGATGATGGAGAGATGGCTGGACGAAGAAAATGCACAAGTATAGAGCAACAGAATAGTTTGTACTTGAAATAGTTAGACTGCAACATGACTCAGAGTCAACAAAAAAGCCTGAGGTATGCTGCTGAGTTTCACTGGCTAACCCCGGCCTGTAGAAGCAACCTTTATTTTAGATGCCCCAAAGTTCTACGAGAGGCAGACGGACAGAGATAATTTATGCCTCAACTAAAGCTGAAAAGAATATTGTACAATTTCTCAGAATTAAGCTAACACAAACTGATGGGAAATTAAAACATGCACTGTTCAAATCTGTAATGAAAGTTGAGTCATGCTCGTCTCAATATCCGACTGGCAGAACCACACACAATTAAAAAGATTAGGCTTTGACTTGTTTAAGCAAAAAAGAAAGAACGATCCACTTTCAATAAAATGAAATATTGATGACGAAACACCATCAGTAAATAAATGCAAGATTTGTGGTTTATCCGCTGTAAGTTATTTTATTAACACAGACATTTACAATCTAACCTTTCAGTGTTTGGGAAATTTTCTGTGCAGGTGTTAACTTTGATTACTATGTAAACAGTCACTTAACAGTTTAAGCTATTTGAAATCAGTGTGATTGCATTATTGAGATGCAGTAATTCTCAGTGCACATAGACACAGAGGAAGAGAGAGCGGCAGCACCTGTGTGCACTTCATTATCATTTGAGCAAAAAAAAAAGTGCCTGAGTCATTTTATCGTTCAACTTTATGTCAAGCTCATAATTTCCTATGTGGGTCAGCAGAGGTCAGGAAAAGAAGCATGATAAAAAAACAACACATGTTAACAGGCTGCTGCTGTGGTTTTAAGGCAGGACTGTGAACTCTCCTCTGAAGTCCTTCAAACAACACAACACACTGCTCTGTGTGCGTGTGTGTGTGTGTGAGAGAGAGAGCTCCACCTGAATGGGGGAGCCTGACACAAACTGCAGGCTTGTATGAACCGCTCTGCAACAGAAATAGCACCATGATGCCTCTAAACTGGATCATAATTGGTATCTCTTTTTTTCGCATTCCCAAACAAGAAACGGCGAAAAGAACACAGCTTTTCTTGTTCTGGGAAAATACAGCTATTATGCGCTGCACGGTTAAAATCGATGATCTGGGTTTATAAGACACGATGTCGCCTTTCTTCTCCATAAACACGTCAAACGAGGGAGAAGAAAAAAAAGAAAAGAAAACACGCGACACTGATGCCAACGCTGCGCAGCTCGCGCTACAAAAAAAAGAGAGATGTACTTTAAAATGAGACACTTCTATGTGTTTTGAAGGCAGCAACAGAAAAAAGTCTGTTGAGCTCCGCGGCGCAAATGCTGATGTGCAAAAGGCACAATCAGTGAGTGCGCCTCTGCGTCCTCAGAAGTAGGTGCTGTCATGCGCGCTGGTCCTGATAGTCGGTGCAGATGTATTAAGACTTAATACATTATTCGGCCTGCTGCTGCCGCTCTTCTTTCTTTATTCTGACTGTCTGGGCTAAATCCGTGAATTAGTCACTGCATTTCTTTTTATTCACCACTTGGTTGGCGCGGAGGGAGGAAAGTTGGCACGAGGAAAGCATGACACAGATCGCCTCCATCCGGCTGTCCGCTTTATGGTCAGTTAGAAAGCCTTATTTCCCCCCCCCATTGCCACATATCATTTCCACAAGTCAGTGACAGTTTTGTCGTTAGATCTCCAACATCGCAGGGAGGGGTGCGAGGGGGAAAAAATGACATGACAGGGTCAGACTTACCCACGGCTAAATCCAATAGATCTGCGCACAGGAGCAAGCACAATGAGAAGACGGTCATCTTTCCCTTATTTTGCAATAAATCCCAAACTCCATCTGCGTTCACATGCTCCCCGGGTGTCGGCTGTGTAATCCCCACCATTCCAAAGGTATGCGATTGAAAGGTGCCCCCAAACTATTCATCATGCAGCTCAAGTCTGAAGTGGGGGAATCGGAGAAGTTGACTATGAATGCAGCATTCAGAGCGGCGAAAATCGAGCATCAGATTAAAAAATATGTATAAAAATTAAAAAAAAAGAGGGGAAAAAATAAGACGACTTGCTGAATGCGTTTACTAAGCGCAGAGCTTTTCTTTCTCTGCTCTCAGATTAAACAATGGGGGAAACTGCGCTGAGCCGAGAAGCGATAGGCTCTGGAAAAAACAGAGCTTTGGATGAAAACGTGTTCCACTATCTCCCCTTCTCTCTCTCTCTCCCTCTCTTTCTCTCCCTCTCGCTCTGTCTCTCTCTCTCCCCCTCTCTCTCAGCCTCCCCTCCTTTCCTCTCCTCCCGCCCTCCAGACAGACGCGCAGTCATTCCCGATCACTCGCTCTTTTATTTTACACAATTTTCCTTAATCCGTCCCATGGATTCAGACCCTTTTAATTCTGCCCATTAAGCCGATTTATTTACGTTGTTTTTTGTTGCTCCTTATTAAAAAAAAACTGAACCATATATATCCGTATAGCTAGTAGCTACTACAGCCCTGCATAGATGCAATTATTTAAAAAGCTGTGCAGTTGTCCAACACAAGGAAAACATAGTTTTTTTATTATATTATTATTATAAAACAAAAAGTATTTCATATGAACAAAAAAGTTTCTTTAGATCAAATGGTCACAAGTTAAATTGTTAAATCAAGTTTTTTTTTCCTCAGCACCAATTTATTAAGAGTCTCGTGCAAACAACTAAGGCAAAAACAATGATTAAGCCTTAAACACAACTTGTTGAAAGAAAGTCATTAAAACTTATTTTACTTTCATAATTAGGCTGTCTGTTTAATGGACCAAGTGAGGCTATTTAAGCTTAGTCTTCCGGTTTAAATTGGCTGCAATCATTTTCCCCCCTCTCCATCCGCCATACAGTACATGCTGCAAATTAGAGGTTTTCACTAAGTTCACTTTGTTTTTTTGTTTTTTTACTTTGAATTTTTACTTTTTTCCTACAGTTTGTGTTGCAGCTACTAGTAAAAAAAGGTATAAGGTAGATAAAAAAAAAATCTGTTTTCTTGAACCTTCTCCAATACGGGAAGGGGGAAAAAAACATGAAGGCTGCCACAAGTATTTGTGTGTCTGCGTTCTTTCATAACCAGATGCCAAATTTTTCAATTTATAACCCACACTGCCATTTCAAAATCATCCCGACTTTTTACTGATTAGAAATCAGTTGATTTTTTATTTTTGTGAGGGTCACTGCTGCAAAAGGATTATAGTTGTGAGGTAGGTTATGAAACTGTATAAAGAAGGTTAACTGATGACATAGATCTTTTGGCATTTAAATCAGAGCTGTTTTTGCAAATTTCGCCTTCACTGAAATTGTGACATACATTTATTTTAAATAGGACCTCTTTCTCACCACAAAAAAATTGTAGTTATATTTATTGGCACACACAAACTAACCCAGACCTTATTTTTATTCTGCCAAATGGTCATCTTTAGAATCATAAAAAAGTGCTCAAAAGATGGAGAGGTATTTCCCAAGACTTGTCAAGGCTTGAGAGGTGCTTCAAGCTTTGTCATTCTAATAAGCCTGACCTTAACAAGGCCAACCCCTGCTCTGCCAGTCTATTTTACCCTGAATGATGTTTGTTTCACATAAGCCTTTTTGTGAAATGGTCATCTGAGTTTCCTGCCAAAGTTCAGCCATTAGTTTTTTTCCCCCTTCTCAATGAAAGCAGCCACCAGCATGCCAGATCCATTCTCTCAAAATATATATTCTGATGAAGAAAGTCATTGGTTTCCCATTTTCTGCAAAGCTGACTCAATATATCATGAGCATATATGTGTATTGATTTGCACAGCCCTGAACCAGCAGGACCTTTACTAATAGAGGAAGCTCAGGCAAACTGTTTCTAAGAAGATAGAGGTCTGGTGGGCCACAGAGTCTCTCTTTTAAACCCTTAACATGCAGTACAGCCATGACTCACTGAATAATGACTTGAATAAACAGCTCCTCATAAAAACAACAACTTGGAAAAAAAAGAAAATTAGTTCTCAAGGTATAAACTTAATCTATTGCAGAACATGTAAATGCAGAAGCTACTGATATTTATTACTGTTTATAGGGTGGAGAGGAGGCTGCTGTCTTGGTTAAGGTCTGCAGTACTAATGCACTATCACAAATCTCTAGAGGGCACTGTCAACAACAATTTATTAGGGTAACAGAGCTGAACATGTTGCTGCCCATATGGCATACCAACCCCCTAACAAAGGGGGCTGGGGAGTGGGGAGGTGTCTGTCTAGTGAAAGTCCACGCTAGGTCGTTCGAAGCTTATTTTCCTTTTTTATACCAATGTTTCAAGTTATTAAGGTGACACAAAGATTTTATCTGTGAGAGATATCTTCTCTTCTTCCTGCTGTCCTTCATTAAAACCTCCTGTTTTAATTAGCTTGTATGTCATTATGATCACAGTTGAGCTTCTCCGTCTAATGAGACCTACTGTATTTCCTCTTCAAACCATATTTACTGAAATTAACCTAATTAAAGTTTGAAACAGATTCAGCCCTACATAAAAAACAACAACAAACAAATCACTTTTTATCTGATTTATTTACTCAGTTTTGTTGTTTTCAGTAAAAAGGCATCTCTTAAAACGTGAACTATAGACGTCTAGTCCATTGGTCACTCATCGGTCTTAATTGAATAGCTATTTTCTCCTTTGTTTTGGCACGCACATTAGTTTGCTTATAGCTTGCACCCTGTCTAATTGCACATTTTTTACGTAAAGTTCAAACAAGGTTCAGCCAACGGGATAAAACACCGAGCCATATACCTTTAAAGCTTTATTTACATCTAAGAGAATACCACAACTGCTTAACAATATCAACAAACATACACAAATGATAACACTTATATAAGTAATACACACAATTTTGAAAAAAATCTATTCTAAATTTGGCACCTAATTATTCTGAACCATTCTAAGATGAATTAAACAGTTATGTTCATTTAACAATAACGAGCGCACTCTGAAACAAGAAATAATCCTGTGATGATGTGAATGAAGAAGACTTTCAGTTTATCTGCAGCAGAGTTCCTTTGAACAGGATTGCTCTGAGATCAGGACTTACATTCAGGATTTACACACACAAAGGAATAGATAGGATTGTTTTGAATACATTTTTTCACTTTAGAATTTAGGTCAAAAGGAGGTTATTAATTTTGCCTGATTTTCAGATTAAGTATCATCAGATTAAAAATAGTGTTTTATCTATTTGCATTAGCCTAAAATGTCAGCCAGATGAGCATTGGCGGTGCACATCCTGAGAGGCCGGTTAGTCTGCAAAGGAGCACAGAGAGGATGAAGATTGAAGCCAGACTTGGCCGATGGTTAGTGGCCAGTGTTCAGTTCAAGGTCACCAAGAGTCAGCAGAGGTCAGATGATGGAGTCAGAGGTTGGGGAATAATGCGGCATCTAAAAGTGAATTGTTGCTGAACTTTTTTTTAAAGTTGCAAAAAGTTACTCTTCGACTTTTGTTATATTTATTCGACACTGCTGGACTTTTCAAAAAATATATGCTTCAAACCTAAGTAAAAAAAAAAACTTATTTTACTGAAGGAGAGGAACACCAAGAATGAACGAAGCTACAGCCTCCTGCCAAGGTCTCCTCTGAAGAAAATTAAATAAAATATTTCAACACTAATGGCTATAGCTCACAGCAGGACAAAATTACTTTGAAATAGGACAAGAATCTTTCTCAGACTGCAGGTTTACTTGTGGTTCCTAGAGTTTCTAAAACTAAAATAGGAGGCAGCGCTTTCAGTTATCAAGCTCTTCTCATGTGGAACCAACTTCCAGTTTCTGTCCGTGAGGCTGACACTCTGTCTACTTTTAAAACTGGACTGAAGACTTTCCTTTTTGATAAGTCATCCTACAGTTAGGCTGAAGTTTCCTGAATTTTTCCTCATTTCTGCTGCCATAGGCTTAGACTGCTGTGAGTAAAAGTCACAAACTCGCAGGGTCCACACATCTCAGGACAATGGAGAGAAGTTACCAGGAACATGTTGCTACTATCAGGAAAGTTGTAATTATTCTGTCACATCAACTAGTTCTGGTGATGTTTCTGCTGTCTGGTGACGTAGAGAAAGAAATGCAGTTCTACGCAGACAGCGGGAGGAGGGTCCTGCTGCCAGTCGCGGCTGCAGTCGCTCTGGTACCGATACTGGTACGGTTCAGACAGTGGGAACAGCTGATCAACCATGTGAGGTAAATGTTTGCTACGTCAGAACTTATTCGGCCAATGTGTTTCCATCTCTCCTTTTGCGCATTGACTCTTTTTCGAAAAAAACACAAAGTGTATCAACCTTTTTGCAAATTAGAGGAAGCTTTTTTGAATCAAGCCGTTTCCATTCAAACTTTTCTGATGCGATACTCCAAAATGCACATTAAAAAACGATGGAAACACGGCTTGCAATGAAGTGATTCAACATAATCTGCTGGCTTCTTTAGATTGATTTTTATGTACAGTACTCCGAGACAACGTATGTTGTGACTTGACGCTATATAACCTAAATTGAATTGAACTGGACGAGATTCATCCTAAAAACACCACTAACCCAACAACACCAGCTGCATTGTTATTTTATTTCAATAAACAAATAAAGTAAACAAGTACCAAGAAAAATGCAACATATTGTTCAGTAATACTTGGTTAGAACTTTAGAACAGCTGCAATTAATTAAATTATCTGCAACTTCACCAGTATCATATTAGCACCAGTAATATAATGAAATCCACATAGAGTAACTTCTCTAATTGAGCAAAACAAGAACACTAATAAAAACCTTTAATAGAGTTGATTGCATACTAATGATCTTTGTGTTCTGCTGAGGTCATCAGATGAAAAGTAGAACAACGTTGGGGCCTTTTATAAAAGTTATTTCGTAGCTGTTAGCTGGAAACTAAACTAATGCTAGATTCCTAACAGCACTTTACATTTTAGATGCTAAATGTATCGACTGCCTTCCAAGTGCCTCCTGCAATTGTGGAATGCCCACCACTAACACTAAGCAGTCGCATCAGCTTAGCATTTATAGGCTGAATTAGCTTTGGTGGGGGTAAACAAATGCTTCATTTCACACAACAGTCAGGTCGAGCTGGAAACTTCATTTACATTCCTTCAACTTAGCAGACTCGATTCTGAAAGGAGCCAAGCTTGTTTGTTTAAGGCAGTTACATTTAGTTAAGACGGTGAGCCTCATTAATAGAGGTGACTGTCAGACTCAGGATCAGTAACGGACAGAGCCAGAGTCTTTCACTTTAGAATGCTTTAATAATTCATGGATCGTGCAGAGGACAGAAGTAAGACCGATCAGCTTGAAAAACATGCCTCCCTATGTAAAAAACAAAGTGTTTCATATTATTTGTTACTTTATAATACAAAAAAGTAACAAATGCAGTAACTTAAAACAATTAAACGTGTCAAGGAGTCCTATGGCGAAAGAGGAAGGTTGTTCTAAACATTGTCGAGAACTGTGCACAATTCAGTGGGTTCAAAGTGGCTCAATTGCTTCCATCTCTTCATGTGGCAGTAATGTCTGCGGTGTGGAACTGCACACGAGGCTTGAATTGTTCTGTCACTGGGACCATCTAACAAGATGACATGAATCAATTGTGCATGTTGAGCACACAAACCATCGATGCGACCTTTGTGTTTGTTTCTCTGTCAGACACCTGCAAACAGCAGTGGTGCAATCATGTGGGCATTCATGAGGGGATGAGGCTAGACAGGACTACCTCATTTTGAAGCATTAAGCTGCCAAGAAGATATTTGTGTGAAATTGGAGGAGGAAACAAAAGGATCCATAAAATGAAAACATGTAGCCACTGGTCAGAAAAAAGTAAACTTACAAACTTAAAAATGTATGCTCCAATGGCTTTAATTAAAACAACAACAACAACAAAAAGTTGTTTGGTGGAAACATCTTAAATGTAGGAGTTCTTGGCAATACACAACTTTTATCAAATCAAGATTTATTCTACATTTACATTTCAAATTTTTTAAAACTTACACTTAGACATTGTATGGGGCCGGTCTCCTTCTACTTCACTTCCAATTTCCAGGATCCCATATGGTGTCCGGTTTTATTCAAACTATATGTGACTCAATGCTCATTTTAGGTGAAGAATTTCTACATATCGCAAAAAGTTAAATAAGAGGCAGCTTTTCATCTGATAATGTCAAACGACTGACCGTTTCAATTCAAGGCTGTGTGCTCTTTGATTTAAAGCCTTATAGAGAGTCTAAGTCACTAACATTTTAAAGAATATTTTGTGAACAGTGTTTTTAGAAAGAACATCACAAAAGTAGTTTCAGGATGTCGCATCAGCTGATGAAGACAAGTTTCTATAACTTCTTTTAAAATCTTGAGCTAAAACATTACTTTGTCATCTTTGTGGTAGTTGTCCAAAGCAGGCTTCTGTTTTGATTATTAGGAATGAACATCAATAATATATTAAGTAATATCTGTCAATCATTTACTAGTATTTCTGTTATTTCTGTTAAAGACATTGTTATTATAGCAAAGTACATCTAGCAATATATTGAGTTTTTTTGCACATTCAAAGGACTTTTAAAATAGGAAAAAAGAGAAAAAGAAACCTAAAGATATTGATTTTGATCGTTGTGTTTCCCAGAAGTCAAATCTGTGTTTACAAATAGTGAAAACCTGAACTGATTTAAATCTGAGAAAGCAAGTGTAAAACATTTCAAAATGCCTTCACGGTGCCTTCAACGTTTTTGTATATGAAAAATGTTTCATGGCTGTATTTTCAAATCCACTATGATCACATTAACAAGATGTGAAAGAAAACTGCTAAATGACAAATGGTAACAAATCATGAATTATTTCCCCCAAAACTCTAATGGATGTACAATGAGAAGTGTATTTTTAAAGAAGCAATTATCAAACTCCTTTGGCTGACATGAATAAAGGCCACGCTCATGGCAATAGTTTTTTTTTTACACTGCAGTTTCTCTGTGTCATTTTCTCCCTCCGACTTCTGAGGCTCGCAGCTTTGAGGCTCTTACATGTTGCAAATGCTTATTTTCAAAGAGATTACAACACATATCTGTCAGAAGCAGAATTGCATGGATATTATGCATGGGGGACGACTCAGAAGTCTGCCAGTGGGAAACACATTGGAGGGAGTCTGAACCATCACCAGAGATTAGGGGTGACTTCTTAAAATGGGACATGACCAGGCTTGCGGGTTGGACCAGGTTGGAACTAGCGGTAGACGTGCTTTAGCTGCACAATTTCACCTTAGTTGCAGCACACACACAGATAGGAAATAAATAAAAACATCCATGTCAGTTACCCGTGTTTCCTGGAGCCATTGACCTCACATGACTCACAGAAAAAGAGAGACACGATGTAACAGCTTGTGGCTGTTAATAATGCCACACACAAAGCAATGTGCACTGAAGAAGAGAGTTCATTAACAAAATCTTTTTTGTTTACATTTTCTAATACAATAAACTCATTGTAAATACAATAAACATGCTTCTCTTAACTCTTATTTAGTTGAATACAAGATGTTAATTATCATAGCCCCTAATAACCTAGTATTTTTTTATTTTTTAGGAGCAAAATAAAATATTAAAAATTACAACCTTTTAAAGCAGTGTAACATACAACTTGTTTACACTGTTATTTTAGAAGTGATTAATGAACTAAAAACTGCTTTCTGTTTACACAAATTAGGTTAAAATAATCATGTTTTTTTAAAAGGGATTGGAAGTTATGCTACTCATTAAAGCACTACATTTTGAGACAAATTTGCTTTCGAAAGAAAAAAAAATCAATATTCTGTACTGTTGTCCCAATTAGGAGCTCCATTCGTGAGCCTGGTTGAGCTGAATGTTTCCCACTGACAGGTGAACGCACCATAAGGGCAACAACTAAAAAATAATAAGTGTCCACTGGCAGTCATCCCAGAGCTCACCAGATTCTGATGAACAAAACCTTGGGACCACAGCCATCTGTCACTAAAGTCCACTCAAATTCTCTGATTAACTTTTGCATAAAGCAAATAAAGAAAAAAAAATGAAGGAGTAAACGTTTTAACTGTGAACTTTTAGACTTAGACAGATGAAGCTTAATGAAGCTCAAAAGCACTCCAGCATCAGTTCCTTTGCCCATTTCTCTCAACATGAAAAAATATAAACTGTTGGAGTTTTGACCACCAATGAATTATACTCCTTTTTTTAACAAAATAAAATTGAGTATCAAACCTACTTATGTGTAGAAAACCTGTGCAGTCAGAACAAATATAGTCGTGTAAATAAGGAGCATGCATGGATTTTTAGTGAGAAACTGTAAAAAATGTTTTTTTTCAGACCTAGTTTACTCATGAGATGTAATTATGTGGTGAACAATTGAAAATTATTTATACATAAACATATATACACACACTCACGTACATACATATTTACTTTGAGAGAAAACGAGAGATAAAGAGGGAGATGAATGTTTTTTAGATGTATAGATTAAATTTAAAAAGTCTTCATTTTACATTAAGAAACGATATCAATTCATGCCAGAGATACAAGATGGAAGTTGCTTTAAGGTAAGCTTTTTATTTCTCAATAAACTCCCACTTTGTCTGTATCCCATAGCATAACACTAAGGTTTCCCACCCACATTACATAGAAATGTTTTTACTTAGTTGCTTCCGTTTTAAATCTTCACTGCACTCCCTTTTTGTCCTGATGTGCATTCGTGGATAATATCACGGACCATTGATCGCTTACAATGTGTTTTATGGTAATAAATGTATATGAACAATCACACATCCTGAGAACCGTATTGTCTCGGATGTGTCACTGACAGTGAATGGCAGACACATAAAATCTATCATTATCCTGAAAATAAATAAATCAAAATCAAAAGCTGTGCAATGACTCCTGACAGTAAGATTAAACCACACACAGACATAAAGCTGGTTTTCATTTTTTTCTTTTTTAATAACAAATGGATATTAAACAGATAAATCTATTCAGTGGTGGATTGCATCACAATTCAAAGTAATAAAAAAGTAAAACAAAAATTTTAATGCAACTTTAATGTCAGCTTTCAGAGCTGGCCTGAGGGTATGTGAGGCCTTGAGCAGATTTTTGTTCAGAGCCCCCCTTCACAGTTCAGACCACCTCTCATTCAACAATACCTCTTTATGTTATAACTAAGCATTGAGGGAAATTGTGCCAGACGTTTGGTGCACGTTATATGAAAAAAAAATACTTGAAAGTAAACAAATGTTGAAAATCACTGAGGATTTGGGATTGCATAGCAAGTAAAGGAGATCAGAATATGGCAGGCATCATCTCTACAAGTATTGCACTGATATAAAGTAAGTGTTATGTTTCCTGTTCCATCTGTCAAAACCATTTGTGAGGCGATGACAACAAAAAGTAGTAAATTATGAAGAAAAAAGAACTAAAGATTAGAAAGTCTTTTCTCTAGAAAAGACATAAGAGTCAGAGTTACGGCCAGCAAACAGTCTGAAGCTCAATCTGATTAAAAATTCCTTTTGGAAATTGAAAGAAATGGTCCATGACATGGCTTCATCCTGCAAAGCTGATCTGTCAACTGCTAAACAAGAAAAGTTGGGGCTTGATTGATGAAGAATATTTTTGCTTCATTATTGGAGGTCCACGCTTCAAAGCATATAAGCTGGCATCAAACGCAGAGCAGGTGCTGCAATGTACTTTGTTTTATTTACCAATTTATTAATATATGAAATAAAGCAACTGAGTGAACAACCTACAACCCCCCCCCCCCACCCCCCAATAAAATTATTTTTAAACATCAATAGTAGATTTTTTATTCTCTTTTGACACAATAAACTCTTTTAGTTTATTGACACTGGATCAGAAACTCACTGATGTCAGTCCTCCCGTGCAGTAGGTGGCATTGCAGCACCAACATTGGCTCTTGTGTTTCTGTTCTGTGTAAGTAATATCCAAAACATTATTTATATTATGTGGAAGTGATGTCAATAAGAAAAAAAAATTGTAACGTGAGGGTAAATTAAATCATTTTTTCTCATATGTCTTGTTTATTTTAAACATGAACTGGTGAAAAGTTTGTCCAACACTAAATATGTCCAAGCTAAAGATGTAATTAACAAAACACTAGAAGCCTATTCTGGACCTATGCATAATGTAATGCTTACAGTTAGATCAAAGCCAATATGAACTAGATACCGCATAGCGGTAACATAATGACCCCCGCACGCAGCAATGCACCAGAGGTCAGACATCTTTATTCAT
>JAUBOC010000138.1:3947737-3960232 GCA_032275365.1 Anablepsoides cearensis | reverse complement strand
TAACAGGTAGACTAATGCATACTAATTTTTTAACATTACCCTTTTTTAAAGAACATTATAGTTTTGGCAGTTAGAAAAATGCTTTTTTGAGGTCACCTCCTAATAAATTACAAATTTTAGAAAATCTAACCTCTCATTAATACCTAATACTTTTACTTTTAATACTTAAGTACATTTTATATCAGAAAATTTATTTTGATATTGAAATACAAAATATATTGTATAGTTTAAAACTTTTACACAAGAATCACTTTAAGGTACTTTATACACAACACTGACTTTACACCACTATTGGTACATTTTTTTTTTTCAAAAGAAGTTTGAGTATAAAGTAAAAGCCAAATGACGGCAATGACAATTTATTTTAAGTAGAACTTGTGCAAAAATGATCAAATTGCCTTTAGAAGCATCATTCCAAATTTGAAGCAAACAGCCACTTTCAAAGAAGCTTGAGACAAGAGCAACAAGACTGAGAATGCTGTATAATAAAAAAAATAAATAAAAATAAAAATCTCCCAGTGGAACATCTCACAGCTTATTACGTTAATTGGCAACAAGTCAGTAACATGATTGGGTATAAAAAGAACATCCCATTGAGGCTGAGTGTTTTGGAAGTAAAGATGATGAAGGGTTCAATTTTTTTTTTACCTCCCCGCATAACATACAGGCTTTAAATGACTTGGAAATCATTACATACTGGTTTTATTTATGTTTCAAACAGCATCCAAACTTGTTTTGACACAGGACTGTATAATTTTCTCTGCAGGCATAAATCTTAAAAAGTCTGGGGTCTTTTTTAAACATGTGATTTTAAATGTTGACATCATGTTTTTTTCCCCGCATTTCGCGTGGAGACATGGCTTCTTTACATGCTCGTGTGTCACTGTCAAAATCCATTTGGATGTACTGACACTGACAGCACATCTAGTCTCCCCTGCTGACTTGAGTGCTTTATGGAGCTCGGCTCAGTATGGGCCTTGGATCTAAAATGTGAAGCAAGTGTGCACACTAAGCCAACCATGAGTGGCGTAAGCTGTCTTCCTCCAAGATCTCTGTTTCCCTTTATCTCTGCCTCCCCCCTTCTTCCCTCACACTTCCCCTCTTTCTCTCTCTCATTTTCTGTTGTTGTGATGAGCCACTGCAGTGGGGAAAGGACTTTGATCCACTGGCTTGACAGCACCCTGCCAAATTCCTTCTCCCCACGCAAAAATGCACAGATCCTGCCTTCCAGCGGCAAGGCCCACTTATTTGTAATCCCACAGATTACGGTCCCCAGGCTTAAGTGTAATGAGCCACATACATCCAGGAAAAGCATGCTGTTTTTTACTGTAACTTGAAGGTAGATAACAAAGAGTTCTCGCTCAAGATTTTGCTCACTAGCAAAGTAAATCTGAACGGAATACAAATGTGAAACAAACACTTTTTGGTTGTTCTCTTTAAAGCTAATAAATTAAGCCTTAGAGTGTCATCAGAGGTTGACATAAAAGCTGTGCCGCATGTTTGTGATTCCCTACGAGCAGCGGTTGTTTGAAACAGACACCCTCTTTAGAAATAAAGACAGCACAAATCGTGGTGGACATCCACAAGGTGAAAACAGAAAAGGCTCCTTCTCCAGGGATTTTTTTTTATCTTAAGGGTTAGCTAGCATATCTTATCAGGTTGGTCGTTTATGTGAGTTTACTGCTCAGACAGCGAAGAACTGGTGCTTCTCATCTTTTTAAATCTTTGCCAGGTCAGATTCTTTCAGCAAAAGATCCTTCCATCCACTCTAATGAGACGTCTATTTTTTTTTTTACACTTTCTAACAATTTCGCATCATCCTTTTCTTCACGATGCTTTTAAAAAATGCTGTGAGCCGAGACTCTGAATACATGTGAGCCTGTGTTTCATAACCCACTGTGGAGGTCAGGAGGAGGCACAGCCAAAAATACCCATCTGTCTGTGAGAAATGATGCTTTTATAAAAATGTTCTCAAGTACAAGTAATTTCCTCTTTTGTCTCTCTTAGTTGGAACATCGACTACAACAAGTTGGGGGGCGGAGCTTATAACAGAATCAATTTCTCTTTTAAGACTTGAAACAATACAAACCACCGCAAACATTCACGATCCTTTTTCTTTAGTGAAGTTGCTGTACGTTCAATTAGAAATGCCTTTAATCAAAAATAATGAAGCACAGAGACTTTGACAGGACAACAAAGAACACGCCGAATGGCTAAAAAAAGAGAGAAAAATACCCACTTACAGACTGCTAGGAAAAGATATGGAAAACACAATGAGGGGATCATTCTACAGAAAAGCACATTTAAATAAAAATAGCTGCATGTCTGAAGCCCTTTGTTGCATCAAAAACTGACAATGAACCCGAATAAAAGAAGCTGCAACACATTTTAATTTATCTCTGTTATTGACTATAATTGTTGAGATGCAAATAAAGTATATAAATATATTATTTGGCTCAGTGGTTAGCACCGTCGCCTCACAGCAAGAAGATGTTCGATCCCCGGTTCGGACCTGGGATCTTTCTGTGGTTTCTTCTCGTGCTTACGTGAGTTTTCTCCGGGTACTCCGGTTTCCCCCACACACCACAAAAACATGTGCAATAGGTTACCTTCAGGCCCAGGCTTCCCTTGCAAAAGAGATCTGCGATCTCAGTGGAATTTGCCTGGGTAAATAACGGTAAAATAAAATAAAAAATTAACATATTGAATAAATAACAGCTGACATCAGTGATATAAGCAGTGCTGCTGACCTCTTTATTTGCAATCTCCAGTTCCTAACTTCTGAGTACTGTTGTTGTCTTCTTTTATATATTTAATTCTTCTGAATGAGAAAATTTCATGAACTAGAGTTTAGCATTTTTTTCATTTTCAGCCCACCCAGCAGTATTCAATATGTTCCTTGTTATTTTTTTTATAGGACAGAAAAAAAAAAGCCCAGAATGCTTTTCGTTTTTCAATTTTTTTTGTGTGTGTGTGTGTGTGTCTAGGTTTGCAAAGCAAAGTGTGTTTGGAAAAATGAAGAAAATATGTCATTGAATATAAAATTCCTAATATGTTTCTCATTGTACAAGCTTATTTTCTGACTGGCAGTTTCTCTAAAATCAATAATAACACTGACTGTTCACCAAAACCTTGTCTCCTGAATTTACCATCTACCTGCACTCTATTAGTGGATGAATGTCGCAAACCATGTATGATACAAAACAGAATAACAATAGCTTTTTTTTGCATTTTAAACTTTGCATACAATTGCCTATTTTAAACCATAATTTATGTTTACACAGTGCAAAAAGCTGCTTCTCCATCTGTCTTTAGAGAACAAGGCATTAGGCAAGTCAGCATGATTTTTCCCGGGCTTTGGGATGGTGCAGTTTGTGCGTTTGAGAAATATGCCACATTATTGGAAAGGAAAACTGTAAGAAAAAGCTGTCTTCTTATGAGTTTCCCCTTATGATAGTTTAGATTGACCAATAACCCTTCTGAGCAGCAGGACTGTTACATTTATAAACCAGAGTTTGAGTAGGTTTAGGGAAAAATACCTTGAAATTGCTGTTCATTTAAATTGAACATAAAGGTTACATGTTTCACAGCTAATCTTCTAATAGTTAACCTATCAAAGTGTTTAAGTGTTGAGCTTAAAAGAAATGAGGATTAATTA
This sequence comes from Anablepsoides cearensis, assembly GCA_032275365.1. Taxonomy (NCBI): domain Eukaryota; kingdom Metazoa; phylum Chordata; class Actinopteri; order Cyprinodontiformes; family Rivulidae; genus Anablepsoides; species Anablepsoides cearensis. Next base: position 3,956,574 of record JAUBOC010000138.1, on the reverse strand, counting down.
AAATTAGGAGAAGAAATTGTAATTAAAATCAAAATTATAAACATCACAGAGAGTATTTAGTGATTCTTTCTCAAAAAGATCACTTAGCAGTTTACAAAACAATCCAAGAGGTAAGATTTTATAATATTTGTGTGTGATTCCCAAAAAGTTTCTGAATAATGATGGCTAGATTGTGTTATATATAGGCTATAGAGGAAAATGTTAAAAATATTAAAGCAATTTTAATTTCCATCATGTGCAATAATAATAACTCCTATACAAAACACCAGATTAATATTTTTTTCTCCGGTGCAGTCAGCCTGATTGGAGCCCTTTAACAAACCTGCAGAGGTCTAAAACGGCAGTGAGGAGAACCAGTTCTATTTGGAGAATAGTTTGCCATCATTATGTGCTCTTACCAACTCCCAAATCTACAAGAAGTTGCAATGCCGTTTATGTGATCAATTCAACCATCAAATGTGTGCTGAAATGCAATTTTCAATCACACTATCAGGACCCCGGACTCTGAGCTTTGTGAGCACAACTGACGCTAATGGATACCCAGCCTTAGTGGCAACGCTTTACCGCAGTAACCCATCAGTCAGCTCTCAATCCTGATCTGGATGTTTCCACCCCTTACCTCTTCACAACAGTTTGTCTGATGATTTGTTCTGTACCATCTATTCAGAGCTATACTTACAAAACTTTGTCATTTTCTGGTCTGCAGTAAAAACTAGATTCTGATCGTGATTAGAGCCCAATGCTTCCCACAGCCTTATTTGACCTGAAAGAAGTCACCTCTCCAAAATGAGAAGCATGCATTAGACTTTGACCTGAACAGTTGAGAAAAGTTGTCCAAATCAAATTCTGAACTTGTTGGACACGAGTACAACACTCCTTTCTACAAAATATAACAGGAAAATCCTTTTAAGTTTGCTTTAAAGTCAGTTGGATTTAAACACAAAATCCTGGCTCTATATTTGTAGAGAAATGTTGCATTACTGCTTTTAATCACATTAAGTACCATTACATATGGACATGTAGATTAAAGGGAAATAAGAAAGGAAAAAAGCTACAATATAGTTTTTTTTTAATTCAACAAACACTTAACCCAAGTAACCAGTAAGTTGTATTGATCTGCAACAACCATTTTCATTCCTTCTTCCTTATTTTTGTTGCCAATTAGTGCAATGAGGCATCAGATATAACATCTTAATTTTACAGTTTCGGGGTCCTCTGCTGCAATTAGTCAAGAGCAGAAATATTCAAGCACACAGCATATCCAGTGGATGAATCCCAGGCACATTTTAGTTGACTGGCCAAGGAGGAATGTTTTTTTATGGGCTGTAAGAGGCAGGATGTATTAGAGAGAAGCATGATGAGTGTGACCCTTCCTCCAGCAGAGACACAAGTAACAACAAGTACTTGGCAGCGGCCACACACAGATTGACTTGTCTCCGCAGTGGGTGAGATAAGTCTCTGTCACCACTTGACTCGCAGTGCCAACACTGGGCTTTTTTTTTTTTTCAACCACACAGCATTAAAATGTAATCAGAGTGACTTATTGTGGTCATTTGTGCAGTAAACCAGGATCACCACCAATGATGGTGAACTCCAGTTACAATGAAGGTCATAGAAATGATCATTGAACATGAATGCATTTTTGGAAGGATAACAATTATAATATATATTGCAAAACAAATTTCACACCGCTGAGATGAACAGTTGTTGAGATATTTGCATGTGAAGAAACAGGAAGTGATGTCAAAGGGGAATGTCTGCATGTGAACAGAGCATTGATACAGCTAACAACACAGACTGTAGAGAGTAAGCTGATGTTTCTTCAATGAGAGATGTAGAAGAGTTAAAGTTGGAATAATTTTGTATTATTAAACAAAAACCAGAGAGTTTATTTTATTAATGAGTTCCCCTTTGATGTCACTTCCTGTTTCACTTTGACTGTGCCAAATTCCAAAGATATTATTCCACTTATGTGACAAAATGGGTAAAATATTCTGTGCTATGCCAATTTTTCTTAAGTGTAAAGATGTTTTCTTTGACTTTTTGTACTTGAAGGATAGGCATGTCACAGGTACTTTAAATCAGGCATGTTTTTGTATGGATGTAATTCCACACTGCCAGAACATGATACAAGCTGGTTTGTTACAAAGGATGTTTTATGTTTCATTTCAAAAGTGTTTTATATGTGGACTATATAGGCCAGTGAATATCACTGTCTGCAAACTAATAACCAACAAAACAAACCAGAATGGCCATCTTTACTTATTACATTCTAAAGCAGAGGTCTAGTCAGGTTTAAAAATGATGTACTGTGGAACAAATAAATAAGTAATTAAAGCTCATCTCTGACCCAACCACTGGGTCAATTGGTTTTCAACCAATAATGTTTAAACCAACCCAACCTATGACTCAACAGCTTTACCACAGCAATTGAGTTACCAAAAAATTATTTATTGTGAAAATAATAATAATCACCCTTCACAGGTTAACGTACATAATTCATGCCACTGTTTGGCAGCATTATCATCAGGCAACAGCCTCATTTTATGGAATCAGGAGATTTAGCGTGAAATTATGTCAGCCTATTCAAAAACAGTCAAAGTGTTGGTCCTACATCACGTCACAGCAAAAAGTACCTTTTCACACATAAAACAGTGTTTGCTAAATTTAATTGGTATTATCACCTCTTCGTCATAAATTTTTTTTATTACTTACAAATTCTGCCTCCGGACGTGTTTAATGGGAGTCGTCATTTTCACATTCCTAAACTAAAAACTAATAATAAATGTGGGGAAACATGCAAACATGCTAAAACTGAACTTTATTAATGAAAATAGCCTGAGGTTCCTCATGCTCGGCTCCCAGTCTTTGTTGTTCTTTTAGCAGAAAATGCAAGACAGAGACTGTACTAGTTCTGCAAATAGTCTCACCATATTGGAAAGACATTGGACCCTAAGTGAAAAATATTTGAATTGTATTACTTTTCAGCATATTGAAATAAAAAGCAAACAACACCATACATACAGATTCATAGTGTGTATTATACATAAATTAAGTCCATTCTAATGTCCTTTTTCAATTCTTAATGCAATGGTATCATGCTGTCTTTTGTATTATGCAAGGACATACAAAAAAGTGTGATATGTGTGATGCTTTGAAAATCTTTTGAAAAGTAGGGCATTTTTATAGTAATCTAGTATGAAAGAAAAATCTGCCCAGCACTAAAAGGTTTTTCATAAAAGAAATACATAAACAAAACATAAAATAATAATAATAATAATAATAATAATAATAATAATAATAATAATAATAATAATAATAATAATAATAATAATAAACTCCTTTCTTACTCCTTAAAAAAATCATTATTTCTTTCAGTGCATAGATTTGTGTAGTTTTGGAAAGGAAACTAGTTTTCTGAAGCAAGTGAAACCAAATTATAGCAAAAAAAAACTGTCTGGACACTTTTTTTTCTCTTTTGTCTATGGGCAACAATAATAGGTCAGAGTTGTTTCATCTATTTTTTACACACGTACCTACCTACATGGATACACATAACTAAAAAAATGTCAAGACCACAAAAGAACAAGTTATTCATATTTATTTTTATACTCCCATACTGGTGTCTATAGGGCAAGTCTCAAATGATCAGGTAACATTTAACAATTACAAGTAGCATTTATATACTGAAGTCACTTTTAAGACGACAAATCTATATAAATGTGAAAATATTAAACTGAGGTGTGAGAAACATTGTGTGCCTTTAGGTTTGTCTTTATGTTAGATTACAGATCATAAAAGGAGGTTTGCTTTCAAGTATAAATGTCTCATCAAGTCCTAGAGCAATTTTTTGCTTCACATATAGAATAAATTACGTTTCAACTATACTAGAACCCCTGTCCAGTAACTGTTCTGGAGGATTGTATAAAATAGTATTGCCATTGCAGCGCTCTGCAATCATGTTTCATGCAGAGTACTACAAATTCTTTACCTTAATAGAAAGCCTAGTTGTAAAAGACACATATCTCCCTTCCCTTTGCTCACACTGTTGATTCATTGTCTGGTGGATTGAGAGGCTTCACTTGCAATTTGGGCAAATAATGTAATCTGGGGATGGATAGAATCATTGGACCCTCTCTGAGGTTTCTCTCTGTGGTGTATGCTTGTGACTACTGATGAAAGATTAAAAAGAAGAAAAAAAGAAAGTCCCCCGTCTGTTGCATGTTTCTCTTTTCATCCTCACCTCATCTCGTCTGATGGGAGGTATTTCCAATAGGTCTTCAGAACTAGCAGTCTCTCCACTACTTGTTACTTTCATTGCTTGTTGTGTGGCATTGTTAAAGTTTAAAAGCATATGGTGTTTCCTAACAAGCATTTACTCTGGCTGATTTGTACCTGTTTGTCAGTGATGTGATGATAAATACAGAAGGACATTCATTTGCTCTATCATCCCCTCAGGCAGTGTCATATTTGTAAGTTATTTCCACTTCATGTGTTTCTTTTATTTATTTATTTTTTGAATGTCTGAAGGTGAAGGCAGAACAATAATGCTGTTTTGTTTTGTTTTTTGCCAATGTCTGTGGATATCTGTGTGTGCATCTGTGTTCCTTCAAATACTATTAGCAATATTAGCCACAGAGGCATAGGCCCCAGCTTAAATCTGTTTGGCCTCCTGAAGTGCACCTGTCCTGTCATTTGTTTTGTTTTGTTTTGTTTTGTTTTGTTTTGTTTTGTTTTGTTTATTAGAAACAAAATGCAGAACAATGTAGAATACAGTACAGTTTAACATTCGCTGTCCTGTCATTTATCTGTGGCCTGGGAGCGATGATGACAGATGCAGTTCAATGTCCAAACACTAGAGGCGCTACTGAATCAAATAGGAAAGTCCAGCATGAATCAAGCTGACAGAAATCTTCTTCTCTTCTTAAGAAAATTGGAAAAATACTGCAAAAAGTTTTTCAACTGCCAAATGATGACTAAATTTTCTCAAATCCTGTGTTTGAAAGTATTTTATCTAGTAAAAATGTATGTAAAACTGGAAAGGGGAATTTATTGTGCAAGCTTTTTTTTAATTATATTACATTACAGGTGTTTGAACATGTGTGACTGGTTAAACATAAATACCTTACCAAAACTGGGGGTTTGTGTGAAAGAAGTCTAAGACAACAAGGTTCCAAATAGCTTCCCAATTAATTGTGTATACCTGTTTTAGGTGTGGTATAAATGAAGACACAAAGGTCTGAAACATTTGTCCAATTAAGAAGCTGTAAGATTGATCAAGGAGCTCCAACCTCCTTTTTTAAGATATTTTGTCCTTCAGCTGTAAGGAGCCTGATTCAGCTGCATACTGACTGAAAATGCACAGAGAAACCTGTTCTATTCTTAGAGTCCCTCCGTGTGCTCAGGATTTAGCTTTTTTGGTTCAATTTTGTTTTGTTTGTTTTGAGTTTGAAGTTTTAAGATATAATTGCAGATGTGAAAAACAAGCCTGATAATAATGTTTTTAGTGTGAAATATTTTAAAAACCATGGGCAACATATCCAAGTTTTTTTTTTTTTACAAAAAAATGACATAAGATCTGTTTCTGTCTTTTCACTGGACAAAAGCAGAAGCAAGGATGGCATCACAAGCACCTGGGAGAAAAGGGGTCAGACAGTGAAGGTGGGGAAAAAAAATCTTTATGAAGAGGTTATCGGAGTGTGTGAAGGTCTGCGTTTGAATTTGGGGTTGGACGGAAAAACTCACTCATCAAGATATCTGGAAGAGTCTTTCCAAAAGTTAATGGCCCAATTAAAATGTCCATCCCTGTGAGGAATTCCTTTGAAGCCATGATCTGAACTTCAAATCACAGTGGTTCTTCTCAGAGAGCCGGAAGAGAGTGCACTTCGGCATTCATGCCCAGTGTTAAACGATCTCATCTGGTGGGACTTCCAGTGATAAATGGTAAAAGTAAAGGAGGAATGAGGGGGGAGTTGGGACTGAATTGCTATCTTGCATCAATGTAGACCAAAGAGGGAAGAGAGAGTGTGGCCATTACATTTTCTGACACGGCGAGATTGATGTCACCCTTATTTGCCATCAGATTAGGAAAGCCAGGCGAAGTGTAGCTTTCAGCCAGTACATCACATGGGCATAATTAAATGAAAGCGAACGCTGAAAGCTCCTTTGAGCTTAGTTTCAGAGTAAACAAAACGACCCGTAACAGGTAGAACAATGTGCGCTGATTGATCTCCTTTCATGACAATGCAAACAAGTCTAGAGCGGCAGCTTAACAAGTCAAAACCGCAGCAAAGGCAGACAGCAGCAATCTGCAACAGGCTTGTTTTAACATTAGAAAAAGGAAATGCATATCATAGGTGTAAATGTTTCATTCTTACTGTAATTATCACCTTCTATTGAAGTACAATGTGGGCAAAGAAAACTTTAGCATTTGTCTCTGTATACCAAAATATCTCTCAGAGCCCATTTTTTTCAATCTACATAACGTAAAATGCAACAAAATACAATTCACAAAAATAAAAAATAAAAAAAACCTCCAACATTTTGTTAATTTGTCTTTGTGTAGACACCGTTTGCACATTTTTTCTTCTGTTGGTGTTTTTGAAAGAAGTAGAAAGCTGTGCTGACACATTTGCATTCGAACAGTTTAACACTTTTAAAATGTTTTGTTGAAACAAAGCTTTTAACATCAGTTTGAATCAAATAAAAACTATATCACTTTCTAGTTTGTTTTCTTTGTACATTTCCACAGACTCTGGACCTCTTGTTGTCTTTTTTGAACACACACACAGACACATATCAATTAGCCCGAGAGGATCTGCTTTCATTAAAAGAAAACAGGACTATATCACTAAAGGTGCAAGCTGAAGCCAGATTATTTTTATTAAATGTTGCCAACAAACTTGACGCAGTCTCTGCAACCCTTTCCTTTCCAGTGTGGAAGCCTCTGTTACAGCTGAGTTTGTCTCACTGGGTGGCTGATTAGGCATTAAGAAGGCCAGGGTGAGGGCATATAGACCCATGCTCCCACAGGGTTTTCTTTTGTTCCACATATTGGGGAGCACAGAATGGCAGTTCTCATTTGTGCACAATGAAAGGTTCCTTGCACTTTTCTGATCTTGTAAGCTTTATGTTATGCCTGCCAGCAGTCTTGCCTTAACTATTATTCAGCTTGTTTTAAATCTCAACTTCTGTCTTATTTCTTGTGACATGGCTGGTCTATGGTAGCTTTGGGGTAAGACAGTAGGCTGCCCTACAGAACACAGAAAATGAAAAATTAAAATTGGATTTGTGCATCATAACAGACTGAGCTTCTCCGTTATAAAAATATAGTTCAATCCGGTTTTCTGTTTTTGCTGGATTATGAATATGTCCTTTAAATTGACATTTCTTTTACTTTAAAAGTTATAAATACTTCTATCTAAGGCTATTTGTAATTTATTTTACACCCTAACTATGCTAATAAAAACATGTATTATGCTATAGAAACTCCATCACATCAACACAAGAGCAAAGTAAATATAAAGTTTAACATTTTCAAGTTATAAGCAATAAACTTAAACTTGCAATTATGTTTTTATTTATTTTCTGTGCAAGGAGCCAAATGCATCTTTAAAGCAACATTTTGACTGATGTAATACTTAAATAATCACCTGAATACGTTGTTTATGTAGATTAGTTTTAGTGAATATCAGCTAAGCAGTAGTTTTTGAGGTTAGCAGCAGAAATAGATCTTCCTCCATCAGGATGACAGATACTGTGGGCTGTAAGACTTAACTGTGGTGAGAGAGGGAACGCAGCAGGTGGTTGATGGAAACTTTCAGCTGAATCAACCAGAGGATCCTGGTGGAGGTGAAGAATCAGCCTGTCTAACTCTGATGGACAGATTGTAACGTGTCCACAGACTGTCTGCTTGGAGAAGAATGTAAGCAAATTATCAGGAGGGAGAAGTCGTTTTGAATAGCTATAGATTGAAGGCCATGTCAGTGTCGGAATGGATCGCGCATTAAGTTAGTGTTTAACATTTAAAATGACTGATTAATAAAGAGTGATTTTGATTTCAAAAGTATAGTCAATACTTCCTCCATAAACTAAAAGCATAAACTAAGCACACTCTGCTACATGTCAGACTTAACTTTGAGTTTAATACCATGTTTTTGTTTTTCAGAGTTGTTTCCAAGGCAGAGAAATCAAAGGGGAAGGACTAAAACACTAAAGATCCATTTAAAATGAAGTGCTGCTACCAGCTGTCATCTACATAAGTCTGCTGACTCTAATGAGTGGTCAGGCTTCTGGCTGCAAGGCTCAGTGAATTTTACTGAGCAGTACTGGAGGGGGGAGTGTTATTAGACAGCTTTGCAATAACTGATGGGCTTTTGGGAGTTCTGTTGCGAAACTGTTGTTGTTTCTCTTTTGGACTGCTCTTTTCAGGGGTTGCAGCAGGGAGTGAACTTTGCATGAAAGATTTGTCAATTGTTTTAAACTGGAAGCCCTTCCTTACGCAACCTGGGTTTAAACCGGATCACGAGACTGCAGGACGGACCCCGCAAACTGCAAAATCGCTAAACTTACTTGAATTTGTTTCCACCTTTTGACCAGAGCTCAGTGCTGTCTGTGAGGTGTATTTGTTTTTGTATTTTTTTTAAATAGCTCCCAGACTGTTTTTTTTTTCATTTCCTGCCACACAACTTAAGGCAATGACCTTAAGTCATGAGTCTGCTCAAAAACAGCCAAGAATACAGTGTAATCTGTTTAATCTGTTACTTTGTGTGTGTGTGTGTGTGTGTGTGTGTGTGTGTGTGTGTGTGTGTGTGTGTGTGTGTGTGTGTGTGTGTGTG
>JAUBOC010000138.1:3909340-3923686 GCA_032275365.1 Anablepsoides cearensis | reverse complement strand
GCTTTGTGACATCACGAGGCTGCCCTTTAAGACACGCCCAAACAATCCTGAAACACAGACATCTTGTTACACAAATTAAATCATATCTCCACTATTCAAATATGTACAGTTAAGAAAATTTGTACTCATTTACAACAATCATTTTATGACATTTAGAATGTTAAAAGAAGCAAATGTTAAATTTTACTTTACACGGTCTTTAATAGAAAAATGTTACAAATAAATAAATACAAAGCATTAACACTTTGAGTTTAGCCCCAGTATCAGTACTTGTAATTGCATTTTATTTAACATCTTATTGCAACAAAATTTTCTTCAGCTAAGTTGCTAAATTGCATTTTTTTGGTCCGTAATAAATTTCTAAACTCCGCCATGAAAAAATAAAAATAAAAACCACCACCGTCATTATTTTTCTGTTTAATTTGCCGACGGCGCAATGAATTCTGGGATACCTTCAGCTGCGTAGAATAATCAGATGCAGTCGAAGTTTTCGGGGTTTTGTCGGCCGCATGAGTAGGCGCGAATTGGGACAGCGCGGGGCAGTGACGTAAGCGGACAACAAATGCGGACGTCGGCTGCAACCCTTGAATTGAGACAGAGCCACAGATAGATTAGTTACATAAACATTACCAAAACTAAAAATTACAGTATTTACACAAATAAAAATATGTCCTAACATAAACCTATTTTCTTCCTAATTGATCAAGCACAATTTTCAGGAAGTAATCATTGGATAGACTTTTCCAACTGGTTAACTTTTAGAGCCAATCTAAGATTTTATGGACTGCTACAGCCAACTAAATGCAGAAATTACAAGCATGGCTATAATTTAGTCACTTTTACAGATGGTATGCTAAAATTTGATGTGGTTCTAGCTAAGAATCACAACATTTACTGCAAGCACTAGTCTCTATCCACTGAATGGATTTTAATTAAACTCTATAAAAATAATCAAACATTATGCATTTACAACCAATTAACTATTGGAGTCAATCCAATGCAAGATAGCTGCTGCAGCTAGTCGACATTAACTAACAAAAATGACTATAGTTTAGTCAGTTTTACAAATTCTGAGGTGCTAGTAGCTGAGAGTCAATAACAACATACGGTACAACATAAGATAACATGATTTGTTTTCAAGGATTGACAGAAACTAATAACATATAATCTAATTTCTTAAAAAAAATTGGTAAAATAAGAAATGACTATTGTCTAACACTTTGGCATGCTGGACCTTTAATTTGATGCGTTTTTAACTCAGTGAAGATGAGTAATCAGCCCACTTCTTCAGGCTGCCCTGTGTCTCTCCTGGCTCCGTGTTGATGACCACCCTGTTCTCCATCTGCAGCTGCAAGACGGACCTGTGGTGCATGTGACATCTGTATCTGCCAATGAACGTGCTAAGGCTGTCAGCTCCCCGGCACTCAGCCTGTCAGTCAGACTTGGCAAGAAGAGCCTGGGACCACAGCTGTCATAATGATCCAACAATAGAAAAGAACAATCTGCTCATCCTCTCTTAGCCTGACTGAAGCTGTCTGTGTTTCAAAGATTCATCTGTGGTCCTTTTCAGATAATACAGAAAAAACTGAGTGGCTCCCCTTTCTTTATGTCTTCATATTTTAACTCTAATCTTTACCCCTTTTGCTTGTGTTTATTACATTGATTATATTGATTAGTGTCATGAGACAGTCATTTGAATGGACGTCATCTACAGAACCTTGACAATTACCCCATACTGATTAGCATTGATGAGAAGAGGCTTTGTCCCATTGATGAGATGAACATTTCAAGGTATAAAATTTAGCAAAGTGTAAAATTACATATGCAACAAGTGCTCCTTGAAGGAGACAGAGTTTTTACATTAGGATCATCTTAAAATGAAATATTCTACTATGTTCTATTAATGCTTGGACTATATGGGACCCATCATATCGAAATGAGTATTAAGTCAAATTTGGTCAAAATGACCTAACAACATTTTCAGGTTCCTGCCTTTAAAAGCTATATTTTGATACCTGGATCATTCTGATATCATAAACTTATCTGGAGATATGACCTAATGTGTCTTGATGGTTACAATAATACATCACTGTTGGGTCTGAATCCTAATTTTATGTCAATTTATTGAGTCATTTTTCACGTCAATATAAAGAGGAAACCTTTTTGTGATTATATTTCAGACAGTTCCTTCAAATGATACATTGATAAGGCATTAATTTATTTTATTTTTACAAAATGCAATTTTTGCACAAATTTATATCAAAACCCTCTATCTGCCTGTTTCTCCACATTCCACTTTTGGACTTCATTTAGTTTCGATGTGATGGGTCACATATATTGTGAATCCCTGTCAGCTCCACTGCAAGTTTTAGCTCAAAATCTGTCAAATTTATTCAGGTAGAGCTTTTTTATCCATGGTGGTCATCTTGAATTGGGTTGAGTTAAAGTTATCAGTTGTAAATGATCAAGTAATTAGTTTTAGTAAAATTAATTAAGTGATTCATAAGGTTTTTTAGAAAAACAAATGAACACATACTGTATGCACACATGATACAAACAATTAGTAAAACTACTGATGACTTTTTTGTTCAGGTTTGTTACATCAGTTGAGTGTTCTTTAGTCAGTTTCACCTTCATGCAATATTTTCTGTGGTGATGCTACAACAATGTACTTCTGGAGATATTTCAAAGAGTATCATCATAACACAGTATACTGACTTTAATTCTCATATTTCTAAAACAATTATTTCAACAGGTTCCCAGCGTTTGTTCTCTTAATGTTTTTCATAAACTGCACAGTTTGGGTAAATATCTAAAATAAATCTCAGCAGTAGATTGTTCCTTGACTCCTTCTCTTTTTCTGATCTTTTGCCATTTAGAAGCAGCCATGAAAAGGTTATTGTGTATGGCATTCTAGAAGGGTGTTTGGTATTTAAGTACTAAAAGAGCATATGAATAAAGTTTACAAGCTTTTCCAATTATATTTAACAAAAGCAGCTCTCAGCAGCTGATACTTCATTGATGATCTGTGGCTTTAAATCCCCCTGTGAGACCACAGCAGTGATGTGTATATTAAAGGCAGGTATTTGTCAGTGCGGTGTCGGGGGCACTGGTTTGAACTGATTGAGATTTGTCACTTTCCAACAAGCTGCAGACAAATTCTGTCCATGTAAAAAGATCCTCTTCTTGCAATTTTATGTTACTTTATTGTATTTTTGATTAAACACCATATCTTATGTTTTGTTTGTTGGTTTTTTATCTTATAACTGCATTTACAGGTGGTTATAAAGCAAGCTGAGCCTCTGGCATTGAAACAGGTCTGCCCTCATGGGCATTTTATTTTATTTTACTTTTTTTTTTTCATTTCCCAGCTGTTTTATTTACACACACTCATACAGCATTTTTTTTAATTTGATCTATTGCGCTCTACATAAACAGCCCATTTCTCTAAGCTAACATGCTGATAAGCACATCACACACAATGTGTCTTTCCCAAATGGACTTCAACATGAAAAAGTACTAAAGAAAATACTAATTTAATTTCTTGACAATGAGCGAAAGTCACGACAGTTGGTCTATCAGTATAATATGTCTACGAGTTACATTAGGAAAAGCAGCTATTCAAGAGAATGTGACAACCTGCCTTCTCTTAACAGGTAAGAAATTATGCTTTATTTGCAACAAAAAATCAGTTTAATTTTCATGTGTTGTACATTTCTGCACCTGTATTTGCTTTGAGCTGATTTCCTCAACAAACGTTTCATTTAGTAAATGACGGTCACCCTGGAAATGAGTCTGATGTGATGTTTTATTCCTTTCACGAGAAACATTGTTTAGGTTTTTTTATTTCATGTGTTGCTATTCGTGTTCTTTTTGCAGTGAAGCATGTTTTCGCTGACTGTGTGGGTGTTAAAGTTTTATATGGAAAACTCTACTTGTAAATAAATGAGAAATTCTTGCAAAGGGCATTGAAATGACAGTTCACATTTTTCCCCTGTTAGTGTTCAGTAAATACAGCAAAGGCTGTAATGAGGCTGTGAGATGCCTCTGCCTCCTATTACCCAAAGTAGAGTTTCTAACAAGGGGGTTGTGATGGCAATGCTGTCATATGGCAGCGCGGATGCAACGCTGTCTGCATTCAGAACGCAGTCTCACTCTCTGCTCGATGAATAATGCAAAGCTAGCAAGCTAGGTGATAAACTCTCAAGTGTAAATCCACAGAGCGCATCAGTTAAGTGACCGTATTTTGACACTACATTGTCAGATGGAGAGGGTTCATACCAGTCTGCAGAGAGCTGAGACAGAAAACACTTCAGCGTTAATGACTCTGCTGTAATGGCTTGGCAATTCTAAGAAAAAAAATGATCAGGGATGTTTTTCTCTTTTTGTTTTGTTTCATTTCATCCCTCTGTCTATAAGTGAGCAGATCAAAACATAATAAAGTTTCTGTCATTCTTAGTGTATTCTCAAAGAAATAACAGAAACACATCAGTGATTAAAAAGAAAAAGAAATAACACTGAGAAAAGATAAACACCTGAACTGTTTTGTAAAGCTGAAACATTTAGAATCAAACATTTTAAAAGTTATCCGTACTGTATTTTCACTTAGAAATTACTTGTCAGTGATTTGCATATTGCTGCATTTAGTGTTTTGGTAATTCGATTGTTGCGTCCATGTCCACCTTGTTTCATCCATAACACCTGATCATATAGGCTTAAAATATTGTGACACATCTGTCTGTGCAGGTGTGGACAAACAGACAACCTGGAAACTGAGCAAACCTCAGTGATGCACAGGTGCGTGCAGGCGAGTGCATATGTTGTGGAAGAGAGTGCAAACGACGTCGTGTCGACATCACGTCAGGCCGTCTCGTCTTTCCACAGCCTTGCTCCAACCAGCACGACCGCAAATATTGACTGCGAAGACAATAATTTGACTCGGCCCACTTTGAAAGCCCGTACACACCCAAGTGATTTCTAATTACCTTCAGCGTAACACATGAAGAGGTGAGCTGACTGCGGCACGTTGGGTTCTCATTAAGTCCTAGAGGAGGATAAGGGCTTTACGTGCCGTTTCGTTGAAAGAACAATTAAGCCTTGATGCCTCTGCCTACTGTACTCTAAAGCTAGTTTACATCATTAGGACTCTGAGGTGCTTAAGTTGGCCCATGGGAACCTGCTCCCACGTCCCTCCAGTCATCCAACTTATCAAAAGGACGAATGCTTTGATTGGGTGCAGACATAAAACAGAGCTTTAAGTGGCCCATGTTCTGCTCACGTTCTTAGTAATAAAAACCTGTAAAATGTCATTAGGGTAGATATTAAGTTTCTCCTGCTTTTCTTAAAATTCTTAAGTAAAATTTAATGATTTCTATGTTGTGCAAAGTTAGTTTTAGTTTGCACTGAAAAAAAAGAAAAATAATGGAAATGTACCACATTCATATTTAAATCCACGTTTTTAGTCATTAAATGTATTTTGTTGTGTACTTGGAGTCGTTTGATTTGCAATATTTGATTTTAGTCTCTCTCGGTGGTGCGTAGATAAATTTAGAATTTTTATATTCCACATAATTTCTCTCTTTTCTATGACGTTTTCTGAATTATTCCGTCAAATTAATTAAAAAAATAAGGTCCGGACACACCAACTACAATTTGGTCGTCTTCATTCTCCTCTGGCTCGGAGTCAGACGTAAACACCTCTGTCAAACTGGAACGGATCGGTCTAGAAGCTGGAGCGGGGACGGGGTGTGAAGTGCCTTGTTTGCATTTAAAGACACAGCTTCAAAACTAGCTGCCTTGAGAGACATCTCAGAAAAGAGGTGAAAGAGGGGCTTGTGGAGTTACAATAAGCAATACAGACAAAAGCATTTCAGTTCCACTTTATAAAAACCCCAACTTAATGATTTAAATGTGAAAAAGTAGGATTTCAAAGCCTGATATGTCTCCTTTAACCAAACTCTTTATGTTGTATTAGAGTAGATTCCAGTATGTGCTACATTGTCACTTGTTATTACATTTTTAAAAATGTAACAAAGCCATACTAAGCTTAGAGGGAATAAAAATAAATCCACCTACAGAAAAATATGAGAGGTCTAATTGGTACAAATTTGGCTTCCCCTGTAAAACCGACAAAAATCAATGACCATTTCTGCTTCCTGCAATCGCCCTCATTCCACCATCTTATTAATCCCATGCTTCCCCTCGTTCCTCTGGTTTTAATATGCCTTCCTCGTTTCGCGGATAAATACATTAGCTGTAGGATACAGGGCTTACATGCTCACTCTCTGACGCTCACTGGAATGTTAACATGAGCTGAACTTGCACTGCATGCACATTTTTTATTCCATCCTCTGGCAAAACACATGCTAGGCATCTACTTTTGATTGTGCCACATGTTTGATGATCTACATTCACACATCCTCTCTTTATGTTTGCTATAGTGTAGTTTAATTTAAATGAATGAACACTTGTGTGAATAACAATGACTGATTATAAAAACAAAACGTTTGACTGAAATGTGGTCATGTGACGAATCGTGAAAATCAATTTTACTTGAATGCAGATCTCTTCTAGGGAAAAGCCTCACATCAAACAGGTAAGAATACTTGATATTCTTAACAGGTAGTCATTAAAAAATCTAAATTAAAAGATTAGGAATTATCCTGCAAGGCGAGGTCAGAGGAGAACTATTAATGAATGCCTTGCACAAACCTTGAGATGAATAAAAATTAGGATATGAGATTGATCTGCCTCCGCTGATTTCATTTTAGAAGCTTTAGAGAATGAATGGCAGCAAGATATTTAAAATTTAAAAACAGTGATAAAAGTAAATGTAAACAAAGAGGTGGATTTTCTTACAGCAATGGCATCGCTTTATACAAAAATTTGTGTTAGGCTTTTCTCCAAAATTATTTTAAAGCCAAAAGTTCATTTGAATATAAAATCCAACAAGGTTTGTACACAATGAATACATTTCTAGTACATTCTCTTCAAATAGTTGGCATAGTTTGATGTTTTTTTAGATTAGTCAGAAGCCAGAAACTAAACTTGTTTGCAACTTTTTTTTCTTCACTCGACTGAAAAGGCTGTGCTGTTTCGAAAATCCTTGATGAATTGGAGCAAGCATACATAAAATATACTGCTAGAAATAAACGTCTCTAAATTTACCATACACAGTTACAGCAACAATATACAATACCAGAGATTAGTTGCATTCAGCTCTGAATGAGATGAAATTAAATCCATTTTAATTCAAGGTTTTGCATTTCTGTTTAAATTCACTTTATTAAGCATAAATGCCCTTACAAAAATAAAAAAGATGTATACACAAACATCCGTTTAGTGTGTTCAATATAAAAGTTATGCAAGTTTTATCACTTTAACTGTAACTATTTTGTTGCCTTCATAATTGTTTTTATTACCTTACTAATAGGGAACCAAACACTTGAGTCTTTAGTGAATGAGGTCCACAGTTAAAAGCTTTTGAATCAATCAGCGGCATGTTGATTCAGTCCTGTCAGTTATCATTAAGTCCTTTTAAAGAGTCATATGTGCAGGAACATTTTGTGACATATTATTACAATGCAACCACAGCTGTATGGATGTAAGTTATTTTACAAAGAGAAAGCTCTCATACTGTGTGAAAATCAGCTGAAACAAAAAAAAAAAACTGGCAAATACAGAGACTTGTCAATCTCCTGTTTTCAGGTCTTAACCAGCAGTCACCAGTTTATATACACAATGTGTTTTCTATTAGCCTTTAGACAGTATTTATGTATACAAATACAAGAATGATTTTATTTTTTACCCAACAGAACACACAAATGCTGAACTGTGTTTTTCAAAGTGGGGGCCAAAAGTGGGTTGATACTGGGGGGCCTCCTGCTTTGCAATAGAAAAAATAAAAAAATAAAAATAAATGCAAAAATTTAAAAAAATCTAATTAATGTTTTAAATCATTAGCATAAAATCTACTTTGTTTTTAAATATTATAATTTATATACAAATATATTGAAAAGAGCTGTCCTGTCACTAAAACATTTTAGACAATTAATGCCGACTTCTAATAAATATTTTTATTTTACTTATATCAGCTATATATACTTGCTCAAGAAAAAGATGTACTTTAATCCAGGGTATTGGATTGTGGAATGGTTTGGAGGATGATCTTAAAAATGCCAGATCTATGTATATATTTAAGAGACAGATAAAAGCTAGTTTTCTGAAGATATATGACAAAGTAAAATGTGAAACTATATGAATTGTTGTTCGTGTTGATGTTTTGATTTTTATTTAGTATTGTCTAAATTATGTTTTGTTTGAATATATTCAGGGGATAAAAGGGGCAGATATTATAAGATTTATTCTTCTTCTGCTACCTTTCATTTTATTTTGATTTTTGATTTGTGTATTTTCTTTGTTTTTTATTGTATATAGTTATTATTTAATGAAATGAATACATTTTTTTAATTCAATTGAAATATTTGATTTAATTGTCAGCATTACAGCTTGTGTAGGTCCTCAAGACACCTCCACTATAAACACTGTTTAAAACATGTTAGTTGTTATGCTAAATAAATGTAATAAATATTACATAGTGAATAAAAGTAGATGTTTCTTTACAAATGTTGCAGCATTGTTTGTGGGTTTACAGTGAGGGTCCGTGGCCAGAAGCTAATGCTGTTTGGGGGGCCCTTGGCAGATCAGTGTTTCATGTTGAGTTCAGCTACATTAAATTACCAGAATATGTTCAGTGCAAATAATCAGATTTAGAAAAACTGCATTCAACCTAAAACAAAACATTTCTTATGTTTAAAATGAAATTAACATAAATAAGTTGAATTGAGGAGAGAGATTTGTTTAAATGTCTCTTCTCTAATTAACAAACCGTGTAGTTGCACTTGCAGAAGTGTAATAGTTATTGCAAACATGCAGTATTCACTTGTAGGCACCACCAACATTAATAAACTGAAGGACTTCACATTTACATATGAAGTACATGTTCTTTGTACAAATACAGTAAAATGTGCTGTGAATAACTGGTCCAAGAGCACTGCATTGGAAACAAATTATACACAGTAGAAAACAAATCTTTATATGTGAAGCAAAACGTTCTCTGTGATCTGACCCCCTCTACCCTGGTCACAAGTGGGATTTGGCCTTCCCCATGACCCTGGATAGAACAAAGCTGAAACAGAATTTAATTAATGGATGAAAACAAAATGAAGCTCAGGATAAAAAACGAACCATATAGAATCCTTTGATAATGTGTCTAAACACAAGGTAAGGTCATGATAAAATTAGAATACCGGGTGTTTTGAACCATCAAACAAAAAGAAAAATGTTAAAACTAAAAACTAAAGCAGCTTTTAAAAATGTAAAGAAAACAGATAAAATGTGTTGTTTATAGAACTGGAGCTGGTTTTATTGTGTCCTGTCACTCTGTTTAAATTCTGGATCTTTTTACTTTTTCTAGAACTAAAATATTTCCTGCCCCAAAATTGTACATCATATTTATGGCCTTGGCATCGCAGCTCGTGTTTGTGAAAGGGTGCTGTAAAGAAACTGACATCCTATCATGGTACACAGACAAAATATTTTCTTCTGCAACAAAATGAAGAACGCAAGTCAGGCCTGGTTGGCAGAACTATATAGATAATCCCCCCCTCCCCCTAACGCTCCATCATTTACTGCAGATTGTAAGACAGCATCAAATACAGAGCGATCACTGTTATAGAGTAAGGTATGGTTAGTGTGTAATCAAGCAGACAGTTGACCGTGATGGGTTTTTATTGAGCAAAATGAGGAGCCGATGGAGAAGATTGCAGAGCTTGGATATAATTCTTGGAGCTGAAAAAGAGTGGTAGTGATAGTGCCTAAAGGTGACCTGACAGACTGTCTCAGTCCACCATAATGTTCCTGCTATAATGAATATTTTGGTTATATGGAGCAGAACAGGAATGCAGCTCCATGAGTGGCAGCGAGGAGTCTTGAGTTAGTTATTTTGGTTCTTTTGCACGACTATTTTAAATAAATGACTGCATGGAATGGATTTGTTGGACAGACAGATGATTGTATAATTCTTTAAATAAGGTGGAAAACTGGATTCAGATTATATAGAACAGTGCATCAGCATGTCAGACATTTCTGCCTATACACAGCAGGCCTGACCCCCCCCCCCCCCTTTTAGTTTTTACATTTATTTTGTTGCATTGAAAAATAAATTTTACATTTACAAATAATTTGAAATCTATTTTTAGATTAAGTTTAAAAAATAGAAAATACAAATGGTAATAAAAGCTAAATCTCAGCAGGGGGTCATTGGAAGTCACCTGTGGACCACACCTGGCCGACAGGCCGTCAGTTGAATAGCCCTGGTCTATACCATGATGTGTAATCATTACTTTATAGAGCCCGCAAGGGGACATGGGGGGATTTTTTTTCTTTTGCGTTCCCTCATAATATATTTGCATTACCTCGCAATACTTTTTTGCGTTCGCATGGAAACATTTGTTTTGTAAGAACTGAACTAAATCAGACTTTTATTTTAAAATATCTGGTTACCAAAAAAGACGTGTCGCCACAAGTTTGAGAAATTGACACTGATATTGCGTGGCTGCACTTAGTTAAAATATCTGCATATTAAATATCATCATGCGTATGTCTGTGATCCAAAGCTGAGTTAAAGTATGGTGAGGAAACGCAAAACTTTTGGGAATGCAAAAGAAAAAGACCCCCCCCCCCCCCCTTCCCCTCCCAGGCTCTGTATAAACTTATGTCCTAATATTTTAGATGTAAAAAATTTTTTTACAGTTATTGCATAGAAAACATAATAAACATTTTCTGAAATACAGTACCAACAATATTCATTTGAAGTACAAGAAGTGTTTATCTAAGTATCAACGTTTTTACTTTTGTTAAAAAAAATATGCTCATAGTTTTGAATAAAATGAACAGTAGGGATTCATAAAAAACACTGTTTCCTGTGCATTACCCATTCAATTCTAACTAATTTATTTTATTTTTCATGCAATAATGAAAAACCAAACATATTATTGTGACAATGGCTCAGTTAAGTGGGTCTACAGCCTGTTGTGGTGCCACAAGCCTTATTGGAGCCACAACAACCTGCAGTGTAAAAATCAATGGTCTTTATGTAGGAACTGTAGCCTTACTTCAAATGTGTGGCTTCCACTCAAACAAGAAAACACAAACACACTAACTCTGTTGTTTAATTAAAGTAAATGGTCCTAAACACACGGCGGAAGCATTTGCTTGCTTAAATAAATACATAAACTTAACCCAAAAGTTTATCTATTTTTCAATGAAAACAAACTGACCAGTTACAGCAGCATAATGAACACTTTCAGGTCAATAACTGACTGCAAATCCCTGCAGGTTCACCGTGGAGACAACAGAGTGAAAGTTAGCAACATTAACGTAATGAAAAACTTACTTTTAGCACCCAGTTTATATGGTTTATATCACATTCTCAATACAAGGTTTGTTTTTTTTTGTGCAATTCAGCTTTTTTAAATTGACATTTTAATCCCCATATTAAAGCCCAGAAAACTTTCTTTGCATCACAAAATTCTTACCACAATAAGACAAACTAAAGATCACTCCTGAAGAACAGCTTGGAGCATATTTTCATTTATGACTGATGGAAAAACAGCATAAATATTGTTCACGCTGCAGGTTCCTCAGCACAAGAAGCATCCTAATGAACAGAATTAGTCTCCTGTCCATGGTGAACCTTAAAAAAGTGTTAGTTTAGGAGCCCTTGACACCCTCTCGCCATGTTCTTAATATTGTATGAGCGTTAAACCTCGTCATATTCATACAACCCAATTTAAAGTAAGTACAGTCTGCCACCTGAGTTGTTATTGACAAGAATCTCTCAAGGATCTGCAGTTTATTCTGATTTGTCGCTTAATTTCTGAAATCCCAGCTAGCATCCCTCAGGTAGGATAGCAATTGTTAGCAGCTAAACACTCATCGGTTAAACTGCATGTCAAAGCGATAATCCACTAAATATATATATAAATATATAAATCCCACAGATATGAGCAAATAAAAAAACTTCTAGCTGTGACAGCAGCACAATCACTGCTGCAACCATTGATTAGCCTTTCAGCGTGGCCCCTTTTTGATGTAGTCAATGACCGCTCCCTCCAGTGATCGGGGAAAATTACAACCAGTACTTTTTTTTGTTGTTGTTTTTTTTTTAAACAGGCTTTTCAAAAGATGTTCCTCAAAAAGGTTTGCAGTTTGCATCCATTGTGCTCGTCTCCAAAAGGGAGAGCACAGAACAGAGTGCGGCCGCAAAGTGTTGTGTTCAGAGCTGAACTGACATAGATGCAGTTTTAGCTCCAACCCCATGGTGTCCAAAAGAAATCTGTTTTTGTGAACTGGTATTACGGAGATCAAATTGTGCTTTGGAAAACAAAAAACACAATGGCTTACTGTTCATGAATTTAAAAAAAAAACTTACTTAGTTTCCACTTGAACTGCACATTTCAAGTATGACCTTCACAGTTTTCCTCCACCGTAGATGCCTCCTGTATGAAAATGGGGAAAAATTAGAAATCTGGTGAATTCACAGCATTTGGCATAATTTATTCCTTAGGAAAACAAGCAGATAAACAATTTGAATAAAAAGGAAAAAAAAAAAACACTGCATGCATCAAATTAAATGTAACTTGTTTTCAAATATTGAAATGTGTTGTGGTACAAATATGCTCTTAAGACGGGTTTTATGAGATGCTAATTAAACTTTTTGTTAATCCAAAGCATTTTTTTTATGTTGGTGCTGCAGGTTGTCATTTTGATTGGTTGCCAACCTTAAGAATGCGTTATGTAAATTGAGTCTGTCTAAGAGTAAATGCCAAAGGAGAGAGGGTAAAGCAGAGTTACAGAAACATTAAAGCCTTGGCAGAAGATGAATGCAAAGAAGAGTAATGAGCTCTTTTGCATTTAACTTGTTTCACGCCGACTTTTGGACATTAGCTTGATCCAAACCAAATCCAGCAGATTAACTTTTGCATGTTTTATTTAAAACAACTAAACCTTAACTTTGATCTGCGTAAATCAGTCTTCATGTTTCACATTGTCTCTTATTTGGGGGATTTTGTTTTTGTTTGTTTGTTTTTGTGACAATTCTTAGGAAAAAAAGGTCCAGCTATTAAGCAGGAGGCAAAGAGGTTTTAACTGGACCTCATTGAAGATGTGAACTCGTAAATTAGGGCTCATGATTGGGTTCTTACAGAGAGGAAACAAAACAGGAGTTATGACAAGATGAGACAGTGGGTAATGACATGTTTTTGTGTTTTTTTTTTTTCTTTTTATGGACCTGGATAAAACATTAAACAGTCACACAAACATACCTGTAGAGATCATCAGTGGTCATAGAGTACCTGGGTACAGCTGTAGATGAAAAACTTCACTTTGACTTGAACACCAGTGAATTCTGCAAATGGGTTTGCAAAATAACATGTTTTTTTTTTTGATCAGATTCCCATGTTGTGAGAACAGCCAGTAAAACAAATAACATGCAGTGAAAAAGATTTACCAGTAGAACAAAAAAAATGAAGGTGCTTTTCGTCAGCAACGACAACTAACTTGCTCTGCACTGGTTGAAGGTAAAAGGGCAATAGATTTTCATTTGTTCCAAGTCAAATAAATGCACTAAATAAATCAGCTAGCCTGCTCTGACATTTTTTATGTTTTACCTTTTTACTTTCCTGTAATTTGTACATGAGCACGTTTGTGGACAAACTTGCTCGTGTTGATTGGAAAATCTTGTGTTCTCATTATTATGTGGCTGTAAAAAAATCTGAACTTAATATTTTTTAGATATTTCATTTTTAATATATTCATAATAGTTGGTAGAGCTGATGCCTCTCATCAAGGAGGTCCCTGGTTCAAATCCTTGCCCGGGGACCTTCCTGAGTAGAGTTTGCGTGTTCTCTCTGTGGGTTCCCTCCGGCTTCCTCCCACAGACCAAAAACACAACTGTCAGGTTAATTGAGAACTCTAAATTGTCCCTATAGGTGAGAGTGAGAGAGTGTTTTTCCTGTGATGGACTTGCGACCTGTCCAGGGTGGTCCACGCCCCTTACCCTGTGACTGCTGGATATGGGCTCCGGTGACCCCCGGGATCCTGAAAGGAATAAGCAGGTACAGATACTGGATGGATGGACTATACCTGGGTTGCATGAGTATAATAAAGTAAAGGAAATCAAATGTTATATTGTGTTAAATGTGGAATAAATGTAAGATGTGACATATTTAAAAATACAGAATTTCCTGAGCTGCTAGAAATAAACTTTTGAGTAATTTGGGAAAA
>JAUBOC010000138.1:3867168-3880017 GCA_032275365.1 Anablepsoides cearensis | reverse complement strand
TTCTTGAACTTTCAGGGGCCACACAAAATCAGTTCAGGGGCCACAAATGGCCCCCGGGCCACACTTTGGACATGCCTGCTCTACAGTGTCTTTACAGATTAATGAGTATCAGAAACTGCTTCTAATAAATTATAGTTGCATTTTTGTCTGGTTCTGTATTACTACAAACGTTAATGTTCCAAATCAGCATTATCAAATGTCTGTGTTTTTTAATTGAGGTGATAAAACACGCAGCCGTTCGCCTTATTAACTGCATTTCAAAAGCATCACTTGGCTGCTACTTATCCTGTCTTTACAAGAAATAGTACCTGGTATTATCTCCTAATTTAAAAAGAAACATTAAACATATAAAAATAATTTTACTCGAAATATTTCTTTTTCTCCTCTAATTATGCTTTCTGAGTTTTACGTCTGGCAGAGGAATACTAGGTCAAACTTAATCTGACAAATATCTGTACTTGTGGGATGAGTGATCCTCTGGAACAATCTGTGCAAGCCTGACGCTGACTGGCCTGAGATCAGAGCACCACATTTATTGTTTAATTTATGCTTGGAAAGACAGTGAGACAGAGGCGAGGCACAGAACCGAACTAATGACTACATTTGGATACACGGAGTCAAACAAAAACCCAATTGGGTAATGCAGGAGGAGGCTGGGCCGGGGAGATACATTTCACAAGTGAAACAAATGAAACAGCACAGAGCAGCCGATGAATAAACATGTCCTTGTTTTTTTAAAGTGTATTTTGAGTAGATGGGACAGACTGAAGTCAAGGTCAAGGACAGAAACTGATTTGGAATTATCATAAATAAACAGCTGCTTTAACAAACACAAAGCTCCATTAACTGTAATTGAAGTAATTATAAAAAGAAGGGTGGCACATCTGACAAGATAAATCGTTTTTATGTCTTTGTTGTAACTGACTCGCATTAAAAAAACAGAAAACAGATGTGCAGTAAAATATATTTTGTTGATTAGTAAAGCTCTAGTTTGGTTATTTGATCAGTTTTGGCATAATTTTCCTTTCAAGTTAAGACTCAACCTATTTCCACAGCTCTGAACAATCACACCTGGGAGCTATAATTAAATGGTAATAGTTTGCAGCTCGACATTCCAGCGCCTTGTTTGCTTTACCCAAAAGAGTTTGTTTTATGCTGTTCATTATCATCCACCGCAGCCGGAGAAGCACCCCTGTTCTACACTTCTAATGACAACCCAGCAAAAAATAAATAAATAAAAGAACCTGGAGGATGACTACACAGAAAAAACAAAGTTTGACAGACACAAGTGTCGGGATGATTTTGAGCCAATACAGGTGCACCGTCCTGTATCACCACCCAGAGCTCACAAAATATTGCTCATTTGTGTACGTTAGCCCCAACACACATCTCATGAATCTGCAGGGGGCCGGAGTCGTCGTCCATGTTGCAGCACCAGCAGCAGTAAATCTCAATGACACAGCAGATTAGATTGTGGGCTCTCAAAGGTTGTATTCATAAATCTTTCCAGTAACAAAAAAAAGGAGAGAATTTCTTCAAATGTTTCACAAAAAAAAAAAAAAAAAAACACCACTACAATGTCTTGTAGTTTCTCCTTTCAACGTAATCACTAAGGTCATAATTATCCCCCGAATGAGAAACTGCTGGAATGGTGCTGACAGCTAACCATAAACAAACTTACAAGAAGGAAACACTTCAAACAAGATTAACATTTTAAAGTTTTTGATTTGGTAAGAAATGTACAATAGTGCAATTAGTATGTTTCTGAGCTTTAACAATGATTCCTCTGGTCTTTTATTGTCCTGTTAAGTATCAGGATATTAAATGATGGTGAAAAATACACTCATTTTCAGGTAAGTGAAATATATTTTCACAGTACATCACATTCATCCGTTCTCTACTCATAAGAAAAAGCATACAGAGACATTAGGCACGTGTTAAAGATTTGCTAAAACTTCAGTTTGGCAAACGTGTGTAATCTACCTGGGTCATGAGGCTGGAGATTTCAATAACCGTGACCGAGTTCCCGCAGCTTGCCCACACGGATTCATCCAGCATCAGCAAAATACTGACAGGTTCTGATCCCAGGCTGACACATCTGCAGGAGTCAGGGTCCCAAAGGTCATCTGTAAAAGCAGAAGATACATTCAAACCTGTTTTACATCTCAACGATGAAATAAATAAAAAAAGGTTTAATTGGCGAACATGGTCAACTGGGACAAAAACATTCATTTCCTTCTACTTGTATGGGGGGGTCACATATTTCAGTTTTTTACCACAATCAAGTAACTATGTTACCTTCAGTTGTTATGAGATTGCTGTGTATATCAAGAATGAAAAATGTCAAAAGGCTTTTAAGAATTTTTCAGGGGCGACTGTTAACAGGTTAAAAACCTCCTGCCATTTCTAACACTCCCACTTCAGCACATCTTTACAATAATGCTCCGGGGGAGGGGTGCTCTGTGGGGCGGGAGCTCAGCTTCTGACTCAGCTGTGTACAAATAGGCGGAGCTTTGTACAAGCAAGCGTTTTAAAAGGCTTTATAAATAAAGTTTTATTGTACTGTAAGGCCACCACAGGAGATTCATGGATTTCTCAAACATGCATGAATGAGTCGAAGCAACACTCTGGGTGTGTTTTTGATGAGAGAATGATGATAAAAAGCTCAAAAAGTTTTGTTTTTATAACATAATACCCTCTCTCCTTTTGTAATTTTTATTTAATTATGAAATAAAATGTTGCTTAACTGTGTTCAGCTGAAGCACCGGGGGAAACATATCAGCAGGGGCTTTTCTTCCAAATCTCTACTAAACAATAAAAATGAAATGTAAAATAAAAAAACACAAGCTACTCCTCGACTAAATAACCAAAAGAATAACCAAACACTGTAAACCAGCACGCAGTGTGAAGCACAGCATTTACACCCTCGCCACCCACACTCTAATAAGTCTGGAGTACACTTTAATGCACTTTTCCACTGTTTAATCACCAGTTCCTTTTCCTGTTTGAAAAGAACTCCAGCTCTCAACGTCTCATCTGATTTTTTTAGCTTCATCAGTGTGAAAATAAAGCAGACCTTTTGCTTTGAATTCTAATCATGGGGACACGTGTTGCAGGTGCCCCAAAAGCACATTTTAAAGGGAATTGCATAAGTGTTTCTTTTGCTGCGCGTTAACAAAGCAAAATTACAGAAAGGGATCATTCAGCCATTTAATTAACATTTTGAGTTGTTTATTTCTGCCTTTCATAGAAGAATGGCTTTACAGTACCTTCTGACTTCCACAGGTTAATTGTTTGGCATGTTTTAAAGGTCATTTTACCACCTTTTCAAAATTAACTCTTGTAAATGTCCTTCTGTTCTCCTGTGCTAACCAAGGCCGTGACTGTGTTTCTGCTTTTCTGAAAACAAGCTTGTGACAGGGAACCAAATGTCTCCGCCTCATCTCATATAGTATTTTCTCTGCAAGCTGGCATAAAGTTTGATGTGACTATCTCAGTGAGGGAAGTTAGAGCAAACCCACTGCTGAGAAACAATAAGATGCATATATATATAATATATATATATTTTTTTACACAAATCCCAGGTGAAACCTTGGCGCTTCCAAACTTGTTTTTATGACACTTCTACGCTCAACAAGGGCATGAATCTTCAACAGATGTGCCAAACCTGCAAACATTCCCCTGACACCCTCAGGAGCTTTTCTCCTGTTTTTTTTTATAACATATATCTATAAAGCATGAATAGTAATATTTAATCAGCATGCAGCAGGTTGGTGTAATTAATCATTCTCTCTGCTTGGGAGAAGAAGGGAGCACAGGAGGCAGGCAGGCATGCTGACATACTTTGGCCAGGTAAAAGGAACCCACTGATAGAGCTATTGTGCTCCCGCTGGCTGTGAAGACTGCACGCCTCTGCTGAGGTGGTGTTAAGCTCCATTGGTCTTGTGCAATGCCTGACTAAACATGGCATGCCATCTACCACATGGCGAAGTGTTATGTTCTTATTTACAGCAGATGTGGAAAAATCCCTGAAAATTAAAAAAAAAAAAAAAAGCTTATAATGAAAGTGATGCTAAAGTGACTGTTTTGGCAGTCATATCATGAACTTTATTCTGGAAATGAGCTTTCTGAGAGAAAAAAAAATGTTTATGACACAAATGCTTAAAAGTCGAATCCATTAAAAAATAATTAGAATGCAACAGGGGCTTTGCAAAAAACGTAAAGCAACAAATCATAAAACTCATTTGTACTCATTAATTCAAGGTAGCAAACGTATTTTGTGTAGACAAACAGCCTTAATTAGGAATTTGTCATCAAACTCTGCAGGTACACGGCAACAGAAACAACAAGTACAAAACCCTGATGACCTCATGCCAGTAAATAATCTTTATAAAGTATTAGATGTGCAAATGGTTTAAAAAATACTAATTCTGACTGAGTGACTCTGTCTGTGTACACTGGTTCAAAAAGGCAGATTTATTAGGCCACATAGATTTATAATTACACATATAAAGTTTACCTTAAAAAAAGAAGTTCTGGTTTATAACTTTGATGTTGGGTTTTGTGATTTATAGGCATGAGCCAATATGAGATCCTGTTGGTACAATAACCTTCAGCAAAAATACTACAGCTTCATAATAATATATAAATATACCAGCACAGTTTGTTTCCTGTTATAATTCTTAGAACATTTTTACAATATTTACATTGAAATCAAAGCTTAAATTTTAATACATTCCTTTAAAAATGTACGTTTTTAACTTATTTAAATTCAGTGTCAGCTAAAACATCAAAGCAAACAGGCTATTTTATTCATATTTATTCCTAATCCTAAGGTAACTGCGCTGATTCTACAAAATATTACTTGTTCTCTTTTCTGCTTTTTGCAAAGTAACAAAAAAGAAGCTGACATGCCAGCAGCTGGGTTATTAGATATCTTTCCAAAGCCTGCAGCAGACTGTAAGTTCACCTGCTAACATGCTAACTCTGGCAGCTTTTACAGATTTTTGATTTCAGATAGTTTTGCCTTGAAAAGAGAAATGGGTAAACAAGTCGTGACTATTTGGGTTATTTAATGAAAAAAATGTACAATCAACTTGTATAAAAGTCTGAAAAGATTTATCCCTTTGCTATTGTACACAAATGAATGATGAGGTTAAGGCTGCTTGGTGCGCCATGAAAACATGTTTTATCACTCATATCTTACTAAAAGGCATTTAAACCATAGGAATCTTATGAAAGAAAAAAATTGTGACTGTTTAACATTGTTGTATACTTTAAAACTGATTATCGACCCATGACTAGTAATCAGTCACAAGCTAAAAAAGAGGTAAAAACATTGACAGTTACACCTTTTTCCTTTACATAGACCCCAAAGTGAATAGAAGGAACAGTTCCCCACTAAACCGGCGCCATCAGTGTAGGAACAGAGTCAACAGAACCTCACCGCTGGTATTTCTTCCATAAACCATCACCGTGCCGTTCTGCAGGCCCGCAAACAGGAAGCGAGAGGAGTGCTTCAGGCACAGCACAGGGCAGCCCTCTGGGTTGTGGAGGGTCAGCAGGCACTGCGCTGCCGTGTCCACACTCCCATAGACCAGGATGCTGGAAGACCAAGAGCAGCACAAACCAACATGATAAATGAGCGTCATTGGAAATGACCGAGTGCCTCGTTTTCATGCAGTTTGATTTAAAAGTGCACAAAGCCACGCGTGCGAAGGAGCCACTCTGTCTTTCGCCTGTTTGAATTGCCACCTGAACTTTGCTGCATCTTTACTGTCTTCTTCCGAATGACAAATGCATATCGGTGTTTGTTTCTCTGCAAAAAAAGAAAATGTTCAGCAGCATTGGAGCTGACAGGCTTTCGAATAATCCAAAATGCTGAATTGTTTTTTATTTCCTCGTTGTTTTTTTTTTTTTGTGGTGTGCATATTTTTTTCTTTTTCCCAGGACAGAATCTTTCACTGGAAGATGATGTGTCAGCACACACAAACAGCAGACTTTTGATTTAAGTTACTCCTAAAATAACTATCTCTACATTTAATTAAAATTGGATAAACTTGTAATATACTAGGTAAATCTTTTCTGAGAGAACTCTGACTGAAAAAAGAAACAAAAAAAAAAAACAATCTATTTACTGTGACTGTGACATGAGACTGAGATTAAATCTCTCCTCAAAAACCTTTTGATCCCCATTGTGTGGGAATCAAAAGGTTTATTGGATTTAAAAATGAAACTGATCTCAGCGCAAGTAGCAGTATTGATGCTTTTGCCGTGATATCAACTCAGACTTCTTGTTTTGATGAAATATTGACAAGCAAATCTGTGCGGCTGGAAACCTCTGAGGAGCATGACAAGGGATGATATGGGGTATTATTTTACAGCAGAAGATTCAGAGCATAGTGAAAAGCACCGTGTCCTTATCTTTAAAGACAAGCCTCTCACCGGCCATCCGCCAACCCAACACAAATGTTGGTGCTGATCCCCGAGGCAGCCTTGTGCACGCCCGCCTCCTCGGCCGGTGAAGATACCGGCGCATACTCCAGGCTCCGGACAGCAGAGCCCACCTGCAGGCTCTTCACATACCTTGGGGTGGGCCTGTTGAGGGAGAATATCTCTATGTGGCCTTGAGAGCCTTCGCCTCCACCAGCAACCTGCAGGAAACAGAAAAGAGCCCGCATAGGAAGCTGCGCTGATGGACTGAATCCTAATGACATCAATAATAGGCTATTCTGCTGAAAATGGAGAAAAGGGAACAAGGAGGGCAGCGAGGAAAACCAGGTCAGCCTTTCTTAGATCATCCTAAAATGATATTTTCACTGTCATAGTCAAACTGCAAGGCCAGAGGATAATGTGTCTTCTGTGGAACATTTTTACGCACCTCAGCAAAGCAAGTTTAAAGAACTATTTGGATCATTGATCCGCGCCGATCCTGTCATTTGTTATCCACACTCACTTTCCTTTTGTATCACTTCTAAAAGACATTATGTAATAAATTCACCATGTCATCCTTAGGAGATCAAACAGTTGTTAAAACGGTGGCAATCTTTTCATCGCCGAGGAACAGAGACTCTTCGAAGTTTCTGAAAGGCTTTGAGGTGCCTGACAATGAGGGAGTTTATCAAATTTTTTTTAAGCTCGAGTGATCTATTGTTGCGGTTATGTCGCGAGAAAAAAAAAAAAAGAATATGAAATCATTTTCAATTAATCCAACTAACTTCTAAAACTAACATATGCAAGGTCACAGTGAGCACTTCAAAACCCTGCTCTCAGAGCTAATGAAGAAGTATAGATGAGTATTAAGCTTGAGCTGTTGACAGCTGGGAGTGTTCAGTGGCTTGCTTTGGAAAAAAAGCCTTTTTGCTTTTTTTTTTTTCTAAGAGAAAATAAGCAGCGAAAAATCTTCCTACTAAAGAAGAAAGCAACCTTAGATGTTCACAAAAAAAAAAAAAAGGTCTACCACTCATAAGCATCCCAAGGCGATTCGCAGCCCACAGGCTGAGTGTCTGCCCTAATAGAGGCTTGACTTCCCGTGTGCCACAGCTATAAGTTACAAAGCTGCAGTAGACTTTGTGTAAGCCTATCAGCGCTAACGCTGAGACAAACAAGGAAGCAGGAGCCATCCAATCTTCCTCTGATGAAACCCCAATTAAGGTGCCATCGCTTTCATTGGCAAACAGTTATGGTGTCGCTGTGGGTTTGCAATATGATTTAAATCATTATGTCTGCAGGAGACCTGCGTCAGTTTTCGCACTAAATTTAATGTCTTTTCTGGGGATAAGACACAGCTGCTTGCTGCAAAGTATTTTTTCCCTTCGTATAACTCATGTTATGTGAATGTGAGATGAGCTAAATATAGTCTTTAGCTTCTCTCCTCGACTCTCACCCTTATTTGCATGCAATCATTTGTTTGATTTGTATCAGCACACAAAATCTGGACAGAAGCGATCCTTTGGGCTCTTGAGAATGAGCCAGAACAAATAATGGTTTGATGCACACGGTGAAAAGAAGATAGGGGGGCACTTATCTAGCAGCAAGAGGGCTTCCAAAAAAGCGCCGCTTCAAGTGACAGAGGTACAAGAGCCAGAGGCAGGACCCATTTACCCAGACTCCCTCACAGTTCTAACATTCACTTTACAGTGGTCACTATTTCCCCAGAACAAACTGCGTAACGTCTTCGTATCTATTGAAAATACAGGGTCCACACAAAGCCAGTGATATCTACTTAAAGGAACAGAAATCTGGAGGATGTGCTTTGGACGGATTATTTGGCCGAAAGAATTAAAAACCTCATCAACACCACCGCCAATTAGATTAGTTTGTGTGCAGTAAGGAAACGTGCTCTGCTTGTTTAAGCTCCACAAACTTAAATTCCAAAAACAACGACTCAGCGATTCCCCTGAAGTGAATGCATTTTAACTTTTTTTCATTATGAACGCTTAAGTTTGCTTACTAAATGCAGCAGGTGGAGAAGATAACAAGCAAATAGGCAAGATTTGTTTTTTTGTTTTTAAGTAAATTAAGAACAGGAAGTATAGAAAAGTGGGACGAGGAAGGTGCAGGCAGCCAGGGAGACAGTGCAGTATCAGGCTGATTAGACACAATGTCATTACTCTGATCAAAGCATGCAGAAATCCCTATAGCCCATCTCACTTTAACGTGATTAGTGTCATTCCTTATTTGACAAGCCTGCCAGGGAGGTAGAACCAACTGGAGGAGGGAACACTCAGCTGCTAATTATTCATACTGAAACCACAGGCCTTTACAATTATTATGATTATAATTATAATAATTATTGTTGTTAGCAATATTGTATTTTATTCTTGAGAAAAACACTGTTTTGTTTTTTTTCTTTTCTTAGTCACATGTTCTACTGTACAATGTCACAATAACCAGCGAGGAAAGGTCAGTTGTTTTTTAGTCCAAACAATGTTGCTTGTTTTGTTTGTATTGTTGGTTTTTTGGTGCTTTTGGAGTCAGCAGAAATGCACCGCACAGTAAATTCACTCTAGAGATTTTAGTTTTAACAACAAAGACCTCCAAGATGGCTTTTTAAGACTTCCTTATAAAAAGCTTTTATCATAAATGTTACAGCCCTCAGGTCTTCAC
Source organism: Anablepsoides cearensis (assembly GCA_032275365.1). Classification (NCBI taxonomy): domain Eukaryota; kingdom Metazoa; phylum Chordata; class Actinopteri; order Cyprinodontiformes; family Rivulidae; genus Anablepsoides; species Anablepsoides cearensis. Next base: position 3,870,909 of record JAUBOC010000138.1, on the reverse strand, counting down.
AGGCAGACGGCTCCAGATTACTGAGCAGCCAAACATTTTAGCCTTTATTTGACAAAAATCAGCGGTTTCTGCCACCACATGCAATTACCATTCAATCAAAAGATGCACTCATTGAGATATGTACAGCTTATTTACCAAGATCCTCAGCCAAACTCTGCATTCTTTGAGGAAAACTCTTTTTTTTTCCCTACCATTTTGACTTAAAACAAAGTCACAAAATCGAAATGTGACTTGGTGCACTCTGAAATATAAGGTTCAAAAACAAATCAACTCTATTCAAGCAAACTCTCTAAACAGTTCAAAACAGGAAGTATAAAATAAGCTACTGAACATCTGAAAGTTTAAAAGAAAAATACTCAAGTGAATCATTTTAAGGCACAAACTATCTGAAAGTTACAGTGACTTTAAAAAACAGCCTTATTACTGGAGTTTGAGACAAACTCCAAGACTTTAACAACACCCACTAGTTTTAATCAACTCCTTCAAATTGTAGAAAGGGTTTACAAGTCACCTAATGTTTTTCTTTTAGGATTTTAAAGACCAAAGCACACTAATTATCATAGGATATCCAGATGATAAAGTGCATTTTACAAAAAACAATTAAAAAGCTGCTAAAAACACTGAAAAAGCCTAAAATGAACTTAAAATCATTCACGAGTACGAGTGTAAAATACACAGTATTAAACAAAAACAATAAAACACCTTCACATTTACAAACAAAAACAGAATATTAAAATAAGCTAATAACAAATCTCTACTGTACAGCTGAACCACCTGAGTGGGTTTGATTTAGAAAAGATTCTGTAAAGTCAGAACTGTGCACTCAACTGATTCAACCACTCCTAGTTAAAACAGTATGAATTATTTAAACTAACCAAAGAGTGGGAGAATAAAATTAGAATTTTTCAGACTGATAGCAAATTTTTTGAATATTTTGCTTCCTTTTTTTATTTTTACTCTGAACAGCTGGTATGAACTTAGCTGAATTTCTACAATTGCAGAGATAGTGAAGCAGAACAAATTGCCCCATTCATAAATTATGCAGTGTAGTTGTTTACTACTAGCCCTTACACGTCCGGACAACATTTTACAACTTGAAAAACAAAAATAAAACTTGCAGGTTTTTTTTTTTTTTTCCAGTTTTATTTTTTTTCCTTTCTAGCCTCCTTGATGGTGGAACATTTTAAAAGGCAGCAATAATTGTGTTGGAAGCTAAAAAATATTCTGAACAGCACAACACATATTCTCCTCCCTTGGTTTGCTTTGCAGGCTTGACACTGACTGGAATGTGTGTTTGCATGTAACTTACCCAGAGGTAGCCTTGAGGTAAGGAAGTGATTGCTGTAGAGAAGCCCAGCAGTGCGCAGTGAACAGGACTGTGAAGAGCAGTTTCAAGCTAAAGGAGAGAGGAAACAAATATTCATTATTTAATTGTAGCTCATAACAAGAATTAAATCCTAATTATCACTGCCTGAAAAAAAAGTCAACATCAAGTCTCCTATAAGCATGAAGGTATGAAGTATGAAATGAGATGTAAAAAAAGGTTTCCCTGAACCACATATTTCCAATGATGCTGTTTGAAATTGTTTTCATAGGATTCCAGATATATTAAATATTCTGAAATGCAGGTTAACACTAAATAAAAGAAGCACTCAGCTGAATCCACCAAAAACAACATGGAAGCTCGAGTCACATTCACTTCAAAGATCAAGAATTGGCTAAACATGAACCAGAATCGTACTCATTTTTAAATATGGTAATTGTTTATAATAGAATTGTTAAGTAGTTTTAAATTCTCTCTTTTTCAACATTTTATAATTAAACAAACTGCAAATTAGCTGTGGCTATATACACTGTGATGAATGCATCAGATTGTTTTGATCTGTTTCTTATATGAAATAATAAAATTAAAAATAAGCATGATTGATCTAAATTAGTCAGGCTGTAATCTAAAGTGTGAATCTGCTAAACGCAAAAAAAAGAAATATCGAGCAGGAAAACCGTTAAAACAAAATTGGCATTCCAATATGGGTACTGCATTTCCTCTATTTTCAGACATTCCTGATGTTTCTTTACTAAATACATAAGTGTGGTTATGTTTGCAGACTTGTTTGTGTGAAATGCAGTGACTGAGATGGACCTGTACAGTGCAGAGAGTGTGCCTGATTGTACATAAACAACCTCTAACCAGGAGCCCCTCTGTTTGGGAGCGATGATTACTTTGGGATATGACCGATAAAGGTAGGCCACGTGGCAGACCCAACAAATAATTATGTGTTGTTGGTATAATGGGGCCGAGGAGCAGCTGAGTTGGTGGAGTTGAGAAGGGAAAAAGGGAACAAGAGTGAGGAAAGTGTCAGCGATGAGAGCTCCACGTCTTTTACTGTCGTCCTCTATGGCAGAAAGCATCAATCACGCGTAATTTATAGCCACCCCTGGCAAAGACCATCCCCCTTTTCTCACCGGTTGGGGTTGTTTGTAAACTAAACAAAAAAAAAGGATACTGGTCAGATCGCTGCCTTTCTCATCTGCACCGCATAGTTATTCCACTCTTCTCATGTCTGTCCCCATTTATTCAAACTCTTTGCACAGATGCATAGCTCATCCTCTCTATCAATCTCCCACAATCCCATTTCTCTTTCCCATCACACACACACACCTTTTTTTTATGCCTGCTCCTTTTCTTTTATCTCTGCCTTTTGTCTCCCGCTCCCTCCTTTCTCCTTCAAGAGCTGTGAAATGTTTTTTGATAGGTAATTAAGCAGGAGCCATAAATGGTGCCCATATGGAAAATGCCCATGGTTACAAGAAAGAGAGTGGCAGTGGACCAGAGGGACTAAAACACTGGTGGGCTGTGCTGGCAGCTCACTGGTGGATGGATTTTATCAGTCACCGGAGACTGACAAGCATTGTAGGCCAATCTATTCCAGCCTTGATAGCATTGTATCTCAGCACATTGCAGTGTCAGGCTGACAATACAAGTGGGATGTATCCATGTTAGAGCCATCTCACTACCTTTTCATATGGTACTCAAGGAAACAGATGTAGAAATGAACTTAAATGAAAAGAATCAGTCTCTTTTTTATGTATCACAATATTTTTTTAAAGAAGAAAATCGGGTACTACTTTACAATAAAACTCCCCTTATAGATGGCTTATAAATAGCTTATGTTATTAATTCACCTGTAAACATGTTATAAATCATTAATAAGTGCTTATTATGCATTAATTAAAGATGTGAAAGAGACAAAACTGCCAAGTTTCTTGCCAAATAGTGAGCCAAATCTGTTTATATTACATCAAAAGGTGCTATATTAAACATTTCAGACTAAGTTACTACCTTGTAAGCACAAAAATTCAATTCAATTCAAAAAGTACTTTCAATTAGGTAATCCCAAATGGAAATTAGGTAATGTATTGGAAACACATATTTTACTTATAATATTGTACTGTATTACTGCATTATACATATCCACAATTATCAAAGGGAGCCTCATTGTGAAGTATAAAACAGTACAGTATTTATAAGATGCTCTTATGACATTTTTACATGTTTATTAGTCATTAATTAACCTGTTAACATGCACCGGAATGCCCGTGTTCCGCCTTAAGTTTTGTTTTTCTTTATACCAGCATGACTACTGAAGTTAAAAATTCAAATTTGTAGCTTTAAAAAGAGACCAAGCTTGTGAATTTAATCTAAAAGGTTCAAGAGCAGTACTTCATTTAGTTTGTGTGTAC
>JAUBOC010000138.1:3846258-3858639 GCA_032275365.1 Anablepsoides cearensis | reverse complement strand
CTCTCATCTTTTTAAGTGGGAGAACTTGCACAATTGGTGACTGACTAAATACTTATTTTCCCCACTGTATATAAAAATAATGTGCTCCTACCAACCTGTTTTTGGTAACTTTACACATGTTAGGATTAATTTAGGGACGTTCACTCAGCATTCCAGTCATGCTTTATGGTTATTCCTTCTTTTTTGTTGCTGACAAATGACTTAAATTCTTTAAAGTGAAATGTGCCAACCCAGCACTTTTGTCCTTTATACTTCAAAGTACCCTCCAACTACTAGCCAAGTTCAGTAAACCTTGGCACTTATGCTGCTTAGCAATGGCAAAGTGCATGTATCCTAATGTACAGAAAAACCCTAACCTTTTTACAGTCCTGGTAGCAGGAGATGTTGGAAAGTGTCACAACTCCTTCAGAGTTGTTCTAAGCCAGTAACAAAGTTTGACTTGTGCCCTGACCTCAGCGAGAGGTCCTCTTTGATCGGTAATGTTAAGCAGTCAGACGGTGTGTGCTGTCACTGTACCCTGTCCTTCTGACAGTGACATGTTTGGTGTGCCTGGCATTAAGTTTGCTGAGCTGAGTCACGGTGACCAAAAGGGCCAAGTCAGACAAGCTCCGTCGACAGGTCCGCAGTGGTCCGGCTTCAAACAGAGAAATCTGACTGACACTTACTTCTGCTTTCATATATTCTGCATGCCAAAGTCGTATCTGTCCTTTTTTTGAAGTCGATCAATGCAACAATGGTATGCTCTTGTGGAGGGCGAATGGTGATGCAAAGCTTAAAAGTTTCCGAAAGTTAAAAAAAATAAAAATAAATTGGTGTATGTTTTTATTCTACTACAAATCAGAAATGAGCAAGTTATACATGACACATTATTACATTATAAATTACATTTCATGCATCAGTTTTGCTTAATTCTCTGAACACTGTGTGCTTCATTTATAGTTAGCATCTACTGCAAACCCTCACGTCTAAAATGTGTCCAATGCAGTTGTGTCCAAATGTTTACATTTGCTCTAAATATAAACAAATAATCAATTTGAACCAGTATACATATTTAAAAAGCTGATGTATCATATAATATATTGAATATACTGAAGTAATGCTGTGCCAGCAACAGAAAAGCCATCTACAGTGCAGAATACCAAATGTCAATGGCCTTCAGTGTCATTACTTCGACCGTGACAGTCAAGAAAAAGCCTCTACAAGGTAACCGTCCTAAATTTCTGATAGGTGTAATAAAGTGAAAACTGATTTTTGATTTAGGTCCAGATCTGAGAAGGTTCAATCTGCTGTCCAAATGCAGTTTTAAGCAGTTTCCCATTATGCTGCTTTTGTTTTTGGCTGTTCACCAGAAGGACATTACTGCAGTGTTACAAAAGGAAGCTGTTTATCTGAGCAGATATGTGGTTAGAACAAGCTTTTAATTCATGCTTTGGCATCTAACAAATACAGGAGAGGAAGCTGAAGTCTGCTTGTCTGAAAAGTACCAAACACCTTTTAAGAAAAAAAAAACACAGAGAGAAGCACTGCAAAAGGTGTCAACCTGATGCCCGGAGCTTAAATAATTAGAATAAAAAAAAAGGAAAAATAAAAAAGTGGAGGGGGAAGAGGAAATAAATCATCAGAAAGATGTTGCTTGAGGGAAAGGCCACCTTTTCACACTGTCCTTCTCCTTTTTAATCCATATTTCATAACATACTGTCTCATCTGTGGTGTGCTACAGACACAGCCTTCACATGTAACCCTTTCATTTTTTTTGAATGGGAGAGCTTTGAGACATTATGTGCATAAATCAGTCACCCTCCAGACAATGCCATAAACGTAGCCAAGAGCAAAAATACATTTGCTCCTGCCAAAGATGCCCCCTCAACAAGCTCATTTTCTGTACATGCAGTCACTTTCACGTGGTAGCTGGATGCTCAGAGCTGCTCTCTTATCACTCCATCAGCAGGGAAGATGGATGACACAGTGAGTAAGAGGAACATACGCGACATTCTCCTGAACTACCAACGAGCCGAGTAAACAAGTGTGGACCCCAGTGACCCTGCAGAAAGCAATTTCAACAGATGCCAAGGAAAGTAACAACCTTCAACACAAATAATGGATTTCCAGGCTTAATTGGACATTATTAAGGTAAAGAACAAGACGAGCATAAATAAACAATAATGATAATCTGTGTGATCTATCTAGACTAGTGAAGTGCATCAAGGGCGAGATGTAAATAGACCCTTCCGAATTCTCGACTAAGACACAGAAGCTTATCCCCTTAGAAAATAAGGGAAGAAAACGAACTCTGATGCAGCATAAACTCCTCCCCAGTTTGTCATTCCGCACTTCAAAGCATACATGGTGAAATCCCCCAAGGTATTATATGAGCTCTGGCATATCAGCCATTCCCAATCCTGTTCTAGCCTAATGCCTCATAAACAGAGCCTAGAAACACGTCCCTTTACCATTCCTTAAGTCTTTGCATCCTTTGTATCTAAAATAACCCTTTTAGAGTTGCAGACAAGGTCCTATCCTCTGTGAATGATTACGTTCCTCTCCACTCAATATAAAATACTGCAAATGTAAACTGCACGTGTAACTCTTCGGGAACGGTTGAAACAGGACAGGAACAAGACACTGAGCTTCTCCAAAGCTTTGCTGAATAAGCTGTTGAACAGAATTACTGTCCCAAGAAAAAATGTGCGGCCTGGATACAGACAGGTATGTAATTTAAGCCACTCGGTTCCCAACACACTATGGGTTGCCAGTTAGTAAACAGCAGCTTGCCCTGCTGTCAGATTATTGGCTTTCATTAACACGCCCATAATTGGTCTGTAGGCTTTAAGCAAAACACAACTTTCTCAGGGTAATGTGTGTAAGCATCTCCTGCAATTAAAGGTTCTCATTACAAAGTAAAAAAAAATGGTCAGCAAAATGTGTGACCGGACACCAGGAGCACCATACTTTACTTTTGGAAACAGCTAAAGGAACTGAAAACAGGTCAACTGTTAAACTTTCTGGCCATATTTGTTTATGTACAGCCATCATAATGTAGGTCAATCGTGACTCAAGCTTCTATGTGATTTATGGAAGATCCAGTTGAGTTCTTTGTTTACACACTTGATGGACCTGCATTTTCAGAATTGCATATAAAAATACTGGAAGCTACAGGAGGGAACTCTTTTAAACTGCACTGTTTATTAAAGCTTAAGACAACCTTTCTGATGCTGGATTTTATACTTTTAAAATAATGTCCTGATACATCTCAGTAATCCAGGTAGAAGAAAATAAAGGTTTATACATCTATACATCTTTAGCTTCTGTTCTTGAAAATACTAATTTAAAATCCAAGAAAATTAAGTTGGTCCTCTGGATGGGCTCTTCTTTAATGAAACAGAATGGACCAACACGGAAGAGCTACATCAACAGGCCAGGACAGGCAGTTTACACTCATCTAGCGGTCAATCTTTCAGGGATGAAGATGTTCTCATCCTTGAAGAGAGGAACTTTGGTGTGAGAGAGGAGTAAAGGAAGCTATTTTTGTGAAGAAAAAAACATCCACCATTAAACAGAGGTGGAGGCCTTTGTGTCCAGTTGTCCCCCTCCTACAATGCTGTTATTGCAAGTATGACTCAGCCCCCTGTGAACAAAAGGTATTAATCTATAGTCAGGTGATGGAGCACATGACCCTTTATGAACAATAGAGTTAATCAAGGCACTAACGATCTATTGTTTGGCTGATGGCCCTCCTTTGCACCCACTTTGGATGTTATCATCCATTAAATGGACCTTATTAGCCGTTATCAGTCCCATAGAATGACTTCAGACTGTCAGCTGGTTAGTATGAGGCATAAAGTCACTAAGGTTAATTTTACAGAAAATGACATGGGTAGGTAAGGTAGACCGGAAGTATACGGCACTGGTAACCCACTAGGGGAACACTGTCGGGACAGTCTGAAGCCATTCTATGGGACTAATAACGTCTAATAACCAAATAACCAATAACCAACTAATAATAACCAACTAATAACCACTAATAACATCCATTTAATGTACTGATAACATCCGAACCGGCTGTCTTTTGCATGTGACCAAACTGTTTGTCCACCATGTGGAAGCAGTGCTTTTAAGGCTGAGTTCACCTGAAACTCCTCAGACTGAAGAAGTCTCTAGATGAGGACCAACTGAATTTTTGGAGGGATTTTAAATTAGTACTTTTATAAACCAAAGCTGAAGATGAATGCATGTCTGCTTAATATTTCTGGTATATTGTGAGCTGTTTACTTTGTTTATCTGTAACAATTTAAAGCACAATTTCTGAAAAAGCTGACATCAACTGCTAATGTACTGCTGCTGAAGTGAGCATTAATTGTTCCATTTAACAGTCATATCTCCTGTGTAAAAAGTCTGTTACCCTTTCAGCTTTAGTTTCTCCTATTAATCCCTTAACCCAACCACCTCACACATTCCTTTGGGCAAACTGCCAAACCTGCTCCGTTTCATCTTTCAAAATGGCAGAAAGGGCAGCGAAACAGAGCGTGCTGCGACTCTTTAAACAACAAGGCCCATCAGAATGTGGTTTGTCTATTAACCAAGATAGAGTCTGATTCTCGGTGTGTTTGTGCGTGAGAGAGGAAGAAAGGAGGAGAAGAGATAAATTGAGAGGAGTCAGTCCACCCCCACTGTTCTCGCTCAGCAGACTTGTGATAAGGTTTATCTCCGGTGCCTAACGAGTTCGCCCTGTAGCCCCCTGTAGCTCCCACTGAGCGGACCGGGGTGCACACAGCCGCTGTACCCAGCCAGCAGTGGCTGAGCTCCCCCAGGTGACCTATGCATGTTGTTCATGCTATGCTGCTTTAGAACTTTATTTTTGCAGGAAATGGCTTTGGCCCCTTCGGCCACATCTCTTTTAATCTGGGATTTCTTTTATGCCTCCTTTTTCTTCATTCTTTCTACTCACTGTAACTCAGGCTGCCAAGAGGAGCCGCGAGAGCTGGAGAAAGAGCTGTGGAGCTTTGGCACGGGGAGGCGTGTGTGTCTCAGAGGCAGCGGCTGAGGCAAAGATGGAGACACAGAGAGGGAGAAGGGGGGGGCTGCAGCTGAGTTAAGCCCCTAATCACAGTCTGCTCTGCATGAAGGACTTAAAGTCACTCCATTTAATTCTACCTTTTCTTTCATCAAAAAAGAGAAAGAAATGCTGCATACCTCTTCAGCTTTCTGATACCCAGACCCTATTCTTATTACCGGGTTATTCTATGGATAAAAAAGTGCCGATCCACAGAAAACATTGACATAAATATGGTAAATTACATATGTTGCACATCACAGAGCCATGAGAAAGTGAACTCAGTAACTGCACACACCGTAGCTCTAAAAGCAAACATGCAAGCATGGTATCATTATTTCTGAAAAAAAAAAAAGGCTCATAAATCAATATCTGGTCAACCGTATTTGTGACTGACATGACTGTATTGCCCTTTAGTGGTGCGCTCAGGTGCTTCATTTATTTGTGAGTGAAGCAGAGGGTATGAGAAGATCCTTACAGACACAGGGTCCCTCTGGCTCAAAAGATATTAATTGACTTGGTTCAGCTTCTAGTCACATGCATTCCGCAGAATCTTGTCAGGATCTTGTGGGAAAAGCCTGCATATCTTGTCAAAGCTAGACGTTTGAGACTTCCAGCTGCTGTTTCACCTTCTCGTCTTGTCCATATAGCTTGTAGACGACGGGTTAGAGCATAGATTTTAATCTAATGCTGGAACATTGATTAATGTTTAGGTGTGCCTATGCCATTAGGGTAATTGCATGATCACTCTATAACATCCTACCCTGGTGGACGTGGTAATTTTCACCCAACTTGCTCGGTAGGACCATAACCACATTATGGTTTTAGAAAATGTGGTTAGACATATCATCTTTCAGGCCTTGCAAATTGATTTCAAACCATTTCCATCGACTCCTAAAACCCTGTAAGTCTATCTCTCAATTGTGCTGACCGTTTAAACTATCGGAAGCTTCTAGGTCTTAACAGCTTGTATTGATCCAAATTCTTCAGGCAGCAACTTGAAGAGCTGCACTTGTGTCACCTTGTTATTCCGATAGTCTATGTATTTTTGAGTGAGCTCATCACTGATAAAGTGCATTTTTATATTCTAAGGTCAAAGCTAGCAGGCTTTAATTGCATTCAGAAGTGCGTGTGTAAAATGACACATTATCATCTTGTTTGACACAATTTTTTACTATCAGCGGGTTTCTGCCGCGACTGTGGTCTAATGGCTGGTTCAAAGCAAAGGTTGATGTCAGAGAAAGTCAAATTGCTTTGCGTGAGTGATCTAAATAAATTCAGCCAATCAGTGTTTAGGTTAGAAACACTTAAAACATTAAATTATTTTCAGCCAAACTACAATTAGCAGACTCAGGTAAAAATGTTGATTTAAGAACTTGAAAGCAGCAGGTGAAAACATAATTAGGGGCATTATTTATGATAGTTATAGCATCACTGCTGCATGCTAAATTAGAGACTTAAACAGCAAGTTAATGTTTTTTCTTTCCTTTTAAATTTATTTGACTTCAAAAATATCCAAGTTTATTAAATTATTATTTTACCTTAATTAGGGTCAAACTGCATGTTGTTATCTTAGAAACAGCATGAGTACACAAAACAGTAACTGCCCTAAGACATGGAATTTACATGACTTAAATTGAGCAATGATTGAAGATTTTTACTGCATAACAACGTGGAACACTTTGCGAATGTTGCATGCAGATGATACACAATAAATAAAAAAAAAAATCTGAAATATCTTGTGTAGATGTTGAAGAAAGTCACTCAAAGAGCTCCAGGCTGACCTTGAGTGGTGGGTTCCTCCTCTATGTTACAATGCAAAAAAAAAAACACAGTAGGACTCCGTGGAGCAAAGCCAAGAAGTACACCATTATCGGTAGCCACAAAATTGCACAACTGGTCATCGCAAAGCCTTTCAAAGATGACAAATAGTACTTTTTGGAAAATGTTCCAGAAAAATGAAAATAAAGTGGAGGATTTCTTTTTTTTTTTTTGATGACTGCAATGTATCATTGTGTTCAATAACAAATTTTAAAGTCAAAAGAGACAATTTATTAAGCTGTAGTGCTGCTTCATTAATTCTGATGAATAAATGTTTTAAAGGGAAGATAGAGAGAAAGGCATTTAGAGTAAAATCAGTTGATGCAGGGAAGTTATTTGTTACGTTCTGCCTCCTGCCTGCTTAATTCTGAGTCCTCCATGATCACAGCCTACTGTGACATGTAGCTAAATTTCATTACTGTGATGATGACATATTTACCTTTCTCTCCAAAGCCTTGGTGGCAAAAACAGGCATGTGACAGGCAAGCAGCGGACAACAGAATGGTGCCACGTTTTTCCCTTCATCCTCTCCACACAGCCAGCCTGGTGAATTCTCCTCCCCTGAAACAAAAAGGAACAGTTTTCTAGTTTTGTGAATAAAAGGTTTCTGCGCAGCTATATAGTCACAAACCTCTCTATCAAACAATAATGAAACACTCTGGAAGCGCCTCGTTTTGGATTTAAAGGGACAGCATCAAAACGAGTGGATCTGTGACACACCCCAGAAAAGAGGCGGGGCTTATGGAGTTACAGCAAGAAGGAATTCAGTTGAAGCATTGTAGTTCTAATTTATATAGACGCAAAATGAATGATTTAAACGTGAAAATGATGTATTTAAAAGTATGATATGTCTAATTTAAAGGTAAATTTTCCCACTTTTTCTCCAAGCGCATGCATCTTACCCACACAGCATACAAAAGCTCCATTAAACCAAACATAAAATTCAGACATGTAATATGACTGGTATGAATAAACCTGCACATAGTCTACAATGAGCTACAGTATGCCACTGTAACTGCAACTTCTTGACTTCTTGGCACATTTTAGTCATGTCGTCCCATTTATTTAGTTATTTTCTGCTAACCTCACATTTGCCATGCTTTTTTTGTACCTGTGGGATCGTGTACCTTTGTAATATTGACTGTATGACATTATTGTTTGAACTTCAGTTGCTTTTCTTTCATGCACAGACCTTGCGGTTTTTCCCATTTCCATTCTACCTGCCAGCATTTATTCATTTCATTTGCCAGTGTTCAAAGTCTGAATTAGAGTCTTTCTCAGAGCTGCCCAATAGCAGTAATTCAGTTTAGATGAGCAGCCAGCGCTAGGAAATGGCCCTGGTTGTCGCTTCCAGTTAATAATTATTGAAACCTTAGCAATGCTCAAAATATTCCACGTTTTAGGAGTTTTTCATACCCACATATTTTTCTTTTTCTTTCATGTTTTATAGGAAACAACTGTTTCAGCCCCTCTGTGGGCTGATTGTGGTTCTGCTGTGCCTTTGATTCATACATATACGAGGAACTGTGTGATTTTATGACCACGTCCATTTAAATTAACTCGTGTTGATATCTCAACTGAACACAAATAAACATGTTTTATTGTTATTTTAAAAAATTCAGTTAAGTATACTTTGTCATTTCAAGACAAATGAAAAGTCAATGGATTTAGAAAAAAAGCCAGTTTCAGGAATTTGCAGAAACTACTTATGATGCTAAAAAAAACTGGTTTTATTATCTGTCACAGCTTAGTGCTGTGCTTTTTTAAAAACCTAAAGTTGTACAGATATGTTACATGAGTGGAGAGTTTGTTTGTGCTGCAATAAAAATGTTCACCTTTACTTTATTAATGCCGCTATATTAAGCTTTTACAAGGGATGAAGCTCTAAGCATTGATCCATTCAGTCACTTAATCTCTTGTGCAACATGAAGATAAGACAGTCGTGCTGGAGGCTTGTTTGTTGTTAAGAATGGTGTTCATACAATTTAAATCATTTAGTAATTTGTTTTTAATCATCTTGAGTTGTGGGGTCTTCTTTAATAAATGATTTTTTTGGAGGGAGTTGGGGGTGTGTGGGTTGGGGGTGCCATCTATCTCCCAGAAAGCATTTACCAGGATACAGAAAGATCCCATTTTTAATGACTTCAACACATTAAGACCTGAGATGTCCTTTACACACGCAGGTGGCTACAGTCGTATGTTGCTCAAGGTCTTTCTGGGTTAATTGAGGGCAGGCTGCTGCCTCCGAGATGCCACGTCCAGAGGGTCCCAAGATTTCACACAGTAATTATCAACTTTCTTCAGCTAATTATTGTATTAGTTTTAAATAAATTTCCATTTGTACAGACTGCTCGTGCTAAATTTAATAATCGCTAATCACAAATTTAACACAAAGGGGCAAAGAATAAAACTGACTTTGTTAGAACAAAATTTAGCCTTAATTTCCAGTCTTTTCATTTACAGATATGGGGGGATGAATAAATTGAATAGATGATAGAAATGGGCTGAAATTGAAAATGACATCAAACAAGGGCGCAACTCACACACTCTTGTTCGTTTGGACCCATCAAAACACACAAACACACACATGCATGCATTCTGACAGGGGAATCTGTTTTCATTAGTCTGTTACACAGAAAAAGACACAATTAATTTCATAAAAAATTTTTATATAATATTTGTAGAAATGACACAAAACTACAACAACAATTGTCTTTTTTCTCAAATATTTTAATGTTTTTCATTGAACAAGTCAAATTTATGAATATTACAAAAAAACAACACTATTTTTTTTATTAAAATATTGTCATAATGACAATTTGTTTTATCATTTGGAATAAATGTGTGACATTATACAATTAGATTTAGTGTTTTATAAGCTCTTCCATACAGAACCTTCCCCCTGAAGCTTCATCGCCCACATTGAGGACCCTACCTCTGCTTCTGCAGCCACTGCTCTGGTGTCAACTCATTAGAAGTGACAGAGAGAAGCTGATACAAACAAACTGCAGTGCAGCCATTAACTGCTAAAGCCAGAATAAAAACTGAAAATCTTGTTGTTTCTGTGTAATTAAACAACTGTTTTCATGTGACTGCCAAAATAAGCTCATGTGCTGAAGCCTTTATCAAAGTCTTGGTGGCTAAAAGCAAAGTTATCACACACAAACACACACAGAGACACACACTCAAACAAGCACACAGGCACTCAGACTGTTAAAAAATAAATAACACACCAGCATTAATAAAACCTTTGCCAATACAGAGTATGTATGAATTCTTGTGAAAACAATTAAAAGCAACCACACATCAGACTGATTAAACATCTTAAACTGACTTTGAAAAATAAATGTCAGAGATTTGAGCTCTTTTAAAGGGTAAACAAACTTCAAATTCTTCCTAAGAAATGTAAAAGAACAAGCTGTTAAACATGCTTGAATAAAGGATAAAGGTGATTTGCCGAAAGCTGCACAGTTTACACAATGTTTTTTTTTTCTTTCTCACTTTGCTTGAACTGCATCATCTTGACCATAACTCCTGTAACCTAACTGCCAGGATGAACATTTAAAGACCCAAACTAAATAAAATGTTGGCCTGTAAAATCTACATAACTCTGAGAGTAAGTTGGGTCACTTATTGCTTAATATTTAATATTTTTTGACAAAGTAAACTGCAGAGTTTTACTCCCCGCTTGCTGAACCAAAGCAACAAAATATCTTTTTTTTTTCTAGTGCCCAATAATCCTTCAGTAGTAAAGTTACTACAAGTCAGCAGTTGCCACAATAAATCTTTGCAAGAACTCCTGACATTATGTAGAGAAGTAAAAGAAAGTTACAATTTTTTTAAAACTTTGTTGAACAATTTAGTTCAGAAAAATAAATGTTATTACAACTAAAGCCAGTTGTCCTGGTGACCATTTTTGGGTTATTAAAAATGTATTATGTTAATGAAGCAGCACATTAAACTGCTCCAATTATGATATTCCAAAAACTAAAAGTTAAACTCAGATGCACCGAATCCCAGATCTTGAACTAATAACTCAAAAAAGCATTGGTTAAAACTCTTAAAACAAAAATTTAGTTTCTCAGTTTCATTATTCCCATCATGCTTTTGTTTCAAGTCTTTTTTTGCTGATAAAGATTAATTTGCGGAGCATGGTGCTGCATCAACCCCGGTGACACAAAGGGCAGACATATACGCTAATTAAATCCACCACTGCAAATGATATTTCCCATGGATTAATGCAAGTGTGGGATCTGTTAATTAAATCCATGATAATGTTTACTCATCATAAACATTTCCCATGTTTGAGCGCGGCGGCGAGATGCGGAGATAATCTTCGCAGTCTGACAGATTAATTTTTGGGCTAAAAGAAAATAATTCCAACTAACTAAGTTTTAAGTGGACTTTCTCAAATGTGGAGGTGAAAAGAGCTCAAAGAAGTCTCTCTGTCTTCCTAATTTAGCAGACATACACAGCAAAAACCAGTGTTAACATGTCAGTGTTAAACTGTTCAGAGTCAATTTACTAGTGTTGTTTTAACACTTACTGAGTAAACTGACACCCAGTGTTGGTGTTAATTCACAGTGTTGATTTCCTCAGTGTTGTCGCAACACTGGACAGTGTTAAATAAGCTCCGCCCACTAAAGGCCCCCCAATACTCGGGCGTACAGTGCGCATTCCATGAGCCGCGCGGACTCTGCGCATATTGTCTGCGGATGTTTGAGACTTCATACTCGAGCGTACCGACCGCCGGCCAAATTCTTTAATTTCTCACAATTTCAGTCATAATTTCAAGGACAGTTTGCATTTTAGCTTTAAAATAACAAAAGAAAAGAACTACCTTACCCAGGATCTGAGCTATTTCCTCCAGGGTTGCATTGAGTCCGCCTCAAGTCCGCGCCGACCTCCGCGGACCGAAGTACGCCCGAGTATGTGGGGGGCTTAAATCTTATATAATACTTAATAGTGTTGTTATATGACACCATGCAGTGTTGAAAAAAGTATTCTGAAAAGGTCAGTGTATCTTTTGGTCATTGGATTTTCATTTTCGAAACTAGTATTAAAAAACAAGAAACGAGTGGATATTCGATTTTTGTTTCAAAATACTGAAATTAAAATTAAAATACAAAGCGTTTCTCATTCCTAGTGTCAAAAAGGGATAAACAAAAATTAAAAAATGATTTGAGTTTCATTTTCTGTTTTAGATACCAAAAAAGAAAAATATTTTAAGACAGAAACGAAAAAACGCTTGTTTCTTTGTATTCTATAACTATCTATTCCCCCACCAAAAGGGGCGCTCGCCTGGTAGCTCTGCAGAATGAAACATATTTCTGTGAATAAAAGGCTGAAACACAGATGTGTATGTCCATAAATGAGTTGTATGATGACTGTCGCTATGTGACCAAAGGCTCTGCAGAGGTAATTCATACGGCGTAAGTCTCTTTTACTGAATACATGTCGGCTACTGCCTCCACTTTACCTCCATTTCTCTCAATCAAAAGCAAAATAAG
>JAUBOC010000138.1:3828889-3844581 GCA_032275365.1 Anablepsoides cearensis | reverse complement strand
CCCTGCGGGGGGAATTTTTGGTTGTATAAATCATCCCCCCCCCCCCCCCCCCTCCCGCACACACAGACGCACAAAACACATAATCACGCACACCTTCAACATCTCCCTTTCCTTCGCCCTCGTTCATTCTTCTCATTCGGTCTCCGGGCGCCTCGGCGACAATCTCTCATGATTTGACGGCCTCTTGTTCATCTTGTGAGGGCCATCAAAGTCAGCCGCCCTAACCCTGTCTGAAAGGGATGGGACTGCATGGCAGGAAGCAATTAATTCTGCAGCGAAGGAAGCCCATTAATTAGGCAATGCTTCTGGCTATTTCGCGAAAAAAAAAAAAAAAAAAACCTTCAAAACAGTAGGGCCACTCGGATAGGCTTAAAGAATGCAGCGGCACACCAGGTTCCTAATGGACCCAGCGGGTCTTGGCGCAGAAGCACTGCAGGGTAATTCTCACTTTCTATTTCAAGGCCTCGTAACCACTCCACATGCCCCCACAAAGTGACAAATGCTGTTTACTAGCAAAGCTTCATCAGCTTTGGTCTCCATATCATATTGTGTAAAGCCTGACTCTGCCAAATTACATCATGTGAATTTAGACTCCTGGAGCCGCTTTTACAATCTGCTAAAGTGCGGTCATTTTTTATTTCTTTTAGCAGAATGTAAAAAGATGTGTTAAAAGTGTTTGCAGGAAATTTGAATGTAATATGGCCATTGTTAATGGGCAGCACACTAATAACACGCCATGCATAAAAGTCATTAAAAGCCACTGATATTCACACATGATGGAGGGAGGCCTACCAAACAGAAGCTGTCGCCGTGTTCCGTCTAATTGGAGGTAACAGGATAAACATCAGTGTGGAGATGAGTCGGAGAAAATGAGTTTTGTGATATTTAATTACTCACTAAATCATGCATGAGAACATTAGCAGCTTGTGTTGTCCACCATTCGGGGGACATTTCCGAGCAAGACACCCATTTGAAACTAAACAGCGGCGCGGTCGGGTGGGCTCGGAATGCTGATTCATCTGTAGGTCTCGCCTGAACACCGGACGGACCTGCCTACGACCGCAAGTGACGAGGGAGTCTCAGCGGCACTACGCCATCCGTGAAATTAAATCAACAACTCACTTATTGTAATTACATTTGGCGAAAGAAGGATGGCAAGAGGTGGGTGTAAAACAATTAACATGTAATTGTCATCCTGACCAGCCTGGTGCCGATACTGATCCCCCAACAGAGTCAACCTTTCCAACTGTTTTACCTATTTTAAAAAATGAATTATGGATGATGTTCTTACTGGGACACTTTGTAAGTAAGAGTGTGATTTGATTTTTGTGATCAAACTATAATGTGAAATTTCTGAGTATTCAGTTTTTTTCTATCACATTATTTTTTTAAATTGTCTTTTAATCAATATGAAGTTGCAACATTTCAAACTGCAAACATTAAAGTAAGGAAAGGATAAAAGCAAACCTAAAAGAGCTCCACTTGTTTCTTTAGAAAAACGTAAAAAAAAACCTTCTAACTTAATCATTTTGAATCTGTAAGGACATCACTCTGTTATTATGATAAAAACTAACTTCTTGGCAAAAAAACATGCATAAATAATGAAAAATATACACTCAGCATCCTGAAAGTGGAACAATCAAGTCTCAAGTGTACAATATATGCAGAATATTATCTAACAAATTCAGTTCTTTTGAAATAAATCATGCTACTCTGATAAAATCTAATAAAAACATTTTGAAAAATGGCATTCCGCTCATCAATGTTAGCATACCTTAGATAATTAGTTTGAAAAAAATAATAATTCTCTTCAAATATGCACCCTGAAATGAATATATAACAATTTATTTAAAGACGTGATGTAACTTTTCCCCTTCCAAACAGTGCAATTTCTTCACTTCATGTTAATGCGTTCCACTGACAGCTTGGAGTTTTGACTGTTTGTCATTTTGACAAAAGAGCAACCAAATCCTGTTTGTGTAAACATGACTAGGTTGCTCTGAAAAGAGGTGCTGCCTCAAAGAAGAAAAAAAATCCTTAAAATTCTACAAGCTCAGATGTGTCAGAAATGTTCAACTTTTCTATGTCAAAGAGAAAGATAAAGATTACAAGTTTATCTTCAACCCTGCAAGTGCAATATCTGAGGCGAGCTCTTAAAGCGACAAGACGGCACAACAAACACGGCCAGATGCTGGAAAGTGAAGTGAATAAACATGATTGGGAAAAGTGCTGTATTTACATTTGATTAGCATTTTATCCATTGTGTTGAGGTGCTTTACACAGGTGTAAAATGAAATGGAGAGAGGAAAATTTAATAAATGTTTATTTGCTGTCGTCTCTCCAACTGAATGCCAAATAAACTCTGCTTACTGAATTGATTTAGGCTCAATGAGTAAGAAAGGCATGGTTACAAATCCTTTTCATATTATCTTTATCAATTTGTGCTTCATATGCATGGATGGTTTAAACAAAAATAATAATAAATTGTTGCAAAATGCATGTTTTCTTATCAGCGTGACAGCCATCGATAATCTGCCTGATTTTGCTTCAAATGCCTCCCCTCTCCGTGCAGCAGCCACAGGAAAGGAGACGAGCACGCAGCTCCTATACTGCTCTGCTCATCAGTACGCCTGCTGCGTCGCTGTTAAAGGTGTGAGCAACAAGGGAAGGATGGAGATGCTGCGCTTCGCTGCAGCCAGAGCTTCCACTGCTCCCGGACTGACGTCTTTGATGTCACTCTGACTCGTGCCTTATACAGCAAGCGCTGCTGGAGAGTCTACACATGCATCACATGCACCTCTATACCACAGCTGTGGAAAGTAGTCAGCAGTGCAATAAAAAAAGTAGTTTGAGAGTTACCTTTTTTTTCTTTATTATGTGAGAAACTCATATACTGTGGAAACAGTAAGAAATTTCAGGAAAACTTCTGTAAAACAAAAAATTTCACGCTTTCCTCTTGACCTTCCAGCCTGGTTAGCACAACAGTAGAGTAAAACTGCAGCTCTGTCAGCTGCACTGCTTTTTGAGAACAGTAGTTTCAAGTGAATGGATCTGACTGAGGACTGCAAGCTCATATATAGCATGCCCTTGCTTTACCATTTTATTTTCTTCCTTATGGAATCAGACTTTTAAAACCACAATGGTGGACATATCATGCTTTTAAATCCTTCCTTTTTACAATTATATTATTCTGTTAGGATCTATATAAAGTAGAACTACAATGCTTTGGTCTGAATTCCTTCTTATTTTAACTTTACCAGCACCTCTTTCACCTCTCTTTCAACTCTTTCATTTCTGATTTGTGTCTCAAAGCAGCTTGTTTTGTTACTGTTCCTTTAAAGTGCATGTGACATCTATTTTTTATAATAAATATGAATGTATTGTTGGAAAGATAACATTGACAACATATTGTAAAAAATATTTCATGCAGCCGAGATGAACCGTTGTTGAGATATTTGCATGTAAAGTAACAGGAAGTGATGTCAAAGGGGAATGTCTGAATGTAAACAGAGCGTTGCTAAAATGGCTAACAGCACAGACTGTAGAGAAGGATCTGATGTTTCTTTAGATTATTTTAATCATATTTCAAATATCGTTCCAATAAAAAAGGGAGTTTTCTTTCTCAAAGTGTTCTCTTTTGATGTCACTTCCTGTTTCACTTTAACTGAGCCAAATTCAACAGAAAGTATGCCAATTATGTGACATAGTGGGTCAAATAATGTGTTTTAGGCCAAGTTTCTTAAATATAAATATATTTTCTTTGACATTTTGTATTTCATGGATATGCATGTCACAGGCACTTTGAGGTGCTTCAAGCCCCGCCCCCCTTCCAGACCAGTCCACTTCGGTTTGAGAGAGGGGTTTAGCATTTTGTAGCATGCAGAAATGTTTTATTTAAAAAATAATTAAAAGATGTCTACAACAGAAGACTTGTCCATCCAGCCTTACATGTTGGAGCCTGAGTCTGACCCAGAACTAGAGGAGAAATTAGCAATTCCGTCGCAGATAATATGACGTAAAAGACTCATAAAACGTCACTTAAAACAGAAAAGTAAACGGGCTGAAAAATATGACCTAAACTGAATATAACGATATCTTTGCAGCACCGGGAGAGACTAAATTCAACTTTGTTTGCAGAAAAGCACTCCAAAAAGCATTTAACAGCTAAAAAGGTGGATTTTGCATCACACATCCCATTTAAATAAATAAGATATGATTGAGACTGAAATCATACAGTATCGAATTTTTTTTTTACTGAGGTCACAAACAGCCATCGTCTAGAAGAGTGGTGTCCAATCTCAAGAGCCACTATCCTGCATGTTTTAGATGTCGCTGTGCTTCCACACACTTAGTATAAATAAAGTAAATAGATGTTCATCAGACTTCTGCACAACTTGAGGACATACTGCAAAAGTAATTCAACGGTTGAGTCAAGTGTGTTGGAGCAGAGAAACAACTAAAACATGCTGATAGTGAATGTCGAGGAACAGGATTGGACACCATTGTTCTAGTAGATGCCAATTCTTTCTCAGCACCCTCTGCTGAACATTATAAAAAAAAGAATGAAGGTGCTGAAAACTTCTACATGTGCTTCATTTTTCAGATTCAAGGCTAGACCCATTTTCCGTACACAGTTTAATCAACAACCCTGCAGATGATCTCGGAGATCACTTGGGTGTTAAATCATAAAGAATAGTTCAAACCTCAACTCGGTCGTCTTAGCATAACGTTTGATGAACTGTTCGTTCAACCGGCCTAATTGACTTCATCAAACACCTTGAATGTTTCTGTACCGCTGCCTTGCAGGGACGAGAGACGCTATTGCAATAAAAAAGCCAAGCCGCGCTGAGCAACCTGCTCCGTGCTCAGTTCAATCTGGGCTGCACCAGAGCATTCAGTGTTGCAGGAAAGTATTGAGAGAAAAACAGCAAAAAAAAAAAAAAAAACACAGAGTAAAGAAGAGGCGACAAGGAAAAGGGTGCTCAGGGCTACACCAGAACCTGACACGAATGGGAAGAGGGGACAGAGGAGGTGAGTGGGTTAAACGTTCATGCTAACATGACCAAAACTAAAATTAAAAAAACAAGTAATGTAGCCCTGTCTTTGCTATCAGATATGAACCCAGACTAATGAACCATAGAGAGGAGAAGACCTTCTGCTCTGCCTGGTCAGACTGGGTTCAGTGAGACGAGGTTAGAGGACGAAGGTTAGGTGGATAAAAAAATAAAAGAACTCCTCTGCTCTGTGTTGGGTCAGCTCTGGGCATTTATTTGTTACTGTTGTTTTGTCAGTGCTGAAGGTTGACCATAATGAGACTTCTAGAATTTGGAAGGGAAAAAAAGCTTCTGAAATACCAGCTGAGGGAAGGTTTTTAATGTTTGAAGAACACTAAATCTCAATAGTCCTCCCAAAGAAGCAATGACCTTTGCCTTCAGAACGGCCTTAAAGTGTGTTTTAATGTTCTGAGATTATTTTCTGTGTACTTCTATTTGTAACAATTGTTTTTTTTTGTGTGTGTTTCTTTTTTCACCTCTAACATTAACCAGGCTTTTTTCTACACACAAATGACATTCACTGAAAATTTTCTCTTTTCTGGACCGCTCGCTTTAAACTTTTAAGATAGCCACATTAAAGATGTTAAAATCTCAGTAGATCAGCAGTTTCTGAAATACTCAGTCTGTCTGGCACCAACAGCCATGCCACATTCAAAGTCACTTAAATCCTCTTTCTTTCCTATTCTGATGCTTGATTTGAACTTTAGGAAGTTGTCCTCATTGCATCCTTAAGACATTAGTCGTGTTTCCATCCAATTTTAATTCTAATTTTAAGAGAATTTTTTTAATTTCTGAAAAAGGAAAAAAACAAAGAAATGCGAATCAGACGTGTGTCCATCAACTGACTTGAAACGAATCAATTACGTCAGATGCATTAGTGTAGTAAACAGGAAGTAAAAGTCACAAACTCTCAGGGTCCACACATTTTGGGACAATGGATAGAAGTTATCAGGAACACGTTGCAACTATCAGGAGAGTAGTAATTATTCTGTCATTTCAACTAGTTCTGCTGATGTTACATAATGTCTGGAGACGTAGAGAAAGAAATGCAATTCTCTTCACGTTACGGGAATAACTGAGAAGACGCCGACAGCAGGAGGAGGGTCCTGCTGCCAGTCCCGACTGCAGTCTCTCTGGTACCGTTCAGACAGCAAGAACAGCTGGTCAACCATGTGAGGTAAATGTTCACTACGTCAGAACTTATTCGACAAATGTGTTTCCATCTTTGGCGCATTAATTCTTTTTCGAAAAACCCCAAAAACCACCTCAAGCAAGCGTATCAACTTTTTTGCAAATTAGAGGAAGTTTTTTCGAATCAAGTTGTTTATATTCTCCTTTTCTGATGCGATGCTCCAAAATGTGCATTAAAAAACATTGATGGAAACACGGCTACTGAGTTGCTGCCATGTGATTGACTGATTTGTGTTAAGAAGCAAATGAATAGGTGTACTTAATAAAGTAGATCAGAAGCTGCGTTTCCATTGACCATGAAAATGCGCAAATTAGAATTTCAAAAATAAATTTGCTCAATGGAAACACGTCAATTTCGAAAAAACTTTGTTTTTCGACAAAATGTTTTGTGCGCTTAGATGAGGTGGTTTTTTGAGTCGTATCAAAATTGGTGTATTTCGCAAAACTGCAATGGAAACACTTTTTTCTCATCACAGGAGTCACGTGATCAAGAACTGGCTGTTTCTACTGGTAAAAAGACGGTGAAGAGAAAAAGACAACAGGAAGTAATAGTAAAATTCCCGAAGTTGTAAAAGAAAGTAGTAAACTCACCGACTACAATTTCCCAAAAACGCCACATATATATCCGCTCCTAAGTATAAGGGGCTTGTCGCTCGAAAGCCTCGGTAAGATGCTGACATCTCCTCTGATCACTAGTGTTGTGGTAGCAACATGCTTCATTGTTTACATCCACTGCGTGAATATCGCGAGAACAAGCGTATTCACGCGTGATTTCAATAGCATTTCTTTCTTAATGGAAACACACGCAATAGTGAAACTGTGTTTTTTCGACATTAACAAAATTTCGACAAAGTTTTGCGCACATTTGTAATGGAAACACAGCTAGTGAGAGTGCATATAGGTTATATTTCCTCAGGCTATAATCTTTCAGTGACCTAGTCCAGATCCACATTTTTTTTCTATGATTACGTACAAAAACAACACAAGCTGTGAAACCAAGTCTGATGATGATCTGAGCCCCTGACTGGAAACATTGTTATTGCGTTTCACTGCATTGCATCATCCTGTTTTAGAAAAAAAAAAATATGACACTGTAATCCTTTTTGTGTGTGAGCGGCTACATGTGTGTGTGTGCTTACGCAGTGCAATCTTCGCCAAGTGCAGACGGTTGACCCAGGAAACCTTACTAAGGGGGTTGGGAGTGTTGAAGACCACCATGAAACTAACGGGCCGCCCGGACCTACAGGAGAACACACATGCACACACAGACACAGGCTCAGGATGCATGCACATACGAATTGACATGTTTGTTGAAAATAAGGCACATATACAAACACAATGTACAATTTGCATGAATTAGTTTCAGTTTGACCCGATTTGATGATTTTTCCTTGACAGGCAGTGTTTTTTTCAATGGGGGCACCCTGCGCCCCCAACGGTGCAGCCCACTCTCCCATGAAGGTCGTAGCGTGTGATAAATTAATAAATGTCTGTACGTGCCCACAGGTTAGCAAGTCACCGTGGCAGGGGAAGTCGAAAAGCCAATACAACACCACCCATCCACTGCACTGGAGTTTGATCCTCTCCTCCCCGTCTGACAGGTTTAAAGGTTTAAAACCAACAAAAAGTATTTCAAGTCCCCAAAAAACAAGACACTAAATTTGTTTCAACATAAGAAAATGTCAAAGACGTTACAAATAGGTGAAGGGAATAAAAAAAACATTGTTTTTAAAATACACTTAGCATGTGCTGAAGGAAAACAGAAAGCAGAGCAACACACTCGCAAAAACAAAGCACCAAAAAAGAAAAAGATTTTTTTTTTTTCATTTCATGGGAATTTAGGTTTAATACAGCAGAATTTTATGTCGGAGCAGCTTCTCGCCTGGTTGAGGCTTTACAGCAGTTCAGTCCAGTGTGCCGGGGCTTTATGATTTCAGCCTCCACATCAATATTCAGGCCATGCTCTGACGATCACGCAGGCTGGTCACAGTAAATCGCTTATAGGTGGGCATCAGCACTCAAAGGAAGAAAAAAAAGAAAAAAGCCACTAATGTGTGGGCTTTGCTGGCACAAGCGGCCGAGGCTCTGATCAGTTAGAGCCTTTTGGAGCCAAATCAAGCTCTGGCACAGTTGGAGACCAGATCTCACATGTGTGAAAGATAGAACACAAAAAAAAAAAAAAAAAACAGAACTAAAGAATGACTGAACGAGAGAGCCAGCAACAAATTAGCTCTTTAAAACAAACCCCATCAAAGCAAAGTATTTACAAATGCATATGGTGACGTTAACTAACTCAAGCACAAAGATTTTCTTAAAGTGTCATTAATCAGGAAGACTTACACTTGGTTTGAAAGAAACACAAAGCCACGAATACTGAACACGTCAATGGGAGAGGAAATGTGTAACCTCCTGTTGTATGAAAAGTGAAAGAATGGACATTTTGCCTTGGAACTGGGTACCTATTGGAATCCATTGTACAAGTAATAAATTAAAACCAACTGCACTTGCCAACCTTTGAAGAGGAACACCAATAATGAGGTAGGCTGTCTCCTAATCAAAGACGGGAAGTTTGATTTCCAGCCATGGTAAGTGTCAAAGTGTCTTTGGGTAGAACACTGAACTGAGTTTTTGTACTTATTATTTTTAAGAGAAAAAAAATCAATATCAAGTGGAAGCTACTTATTAAAAGTAACATATAAGTGTTTGTAAGACAATTTGTTGAACTTATATGAAAGTAAAAATGGTGATTTATAAACCAACTATAGCCTCTGTTTGAGGTGTTTCAAGCTTTCGAGGATTTGATATTCAAAGCACAACATTTTTGGGAGAACATTTACACACTATCCTTATAACACCTAATATAACTTCATTCATGTTAATTAATTAGGTACTGAAAGTGGAAAAGCTTTAATGAATAAGAACAAAACCCTTATTAAAATAGACGTATACCCTGTCTACTGGATAATCCCTACAGGTATCAATGTTTTTCCATTATAAACACATAAATACAACTGAAAAAAACACTCTGCCTCCTTAGATCAGCTTGACGCAGTTTGCTTGTGGCCTTTTAACATGCCAAAATCATGCATTTGTATAACAAAATATGCATTTGCCTCCGTCTTTGTGTAATAATTTAGAGGACATAATGCAAATGTGTTTACATTTACTTCAAGATGTGACTAGGATATATGTATGGAATTTGAAAATGCAAGAACTTGACTGAATTTTTTTTTTTTGTAACGCATATTTGTTGAATATTTTTACAACCACAGACTAAAAATTTGTGCTTTTTAACACAAATAAAGCTACTATGCAACTAACGCAAGCACTCCTTCATATTTCACTCTACAGACCTTGGAAAGCAACCTGAATGTAAATGTAATGAACGTTTGATTTTTTTTTTACAGCACACTTTAATGGCAACTAACTGTAAAATTAATCTGCTTAGAAATAAAGTCAAGATTCTAAACATAAACATATAAAAAACATATAACAATGTGTTCAATGAATGTTTTTAAACATAAACACACAAAGTGAGGCTGGCACCACAAGCCCTGAATGAGTGATGACTCAGGGTCCTTGTCTTGTCTGGATTGATCAGGTTTCATTAGAACTACAAGTAATCTGTCTGACCAAGGACAAGCTGTCTTTTTAAAGCATTGTGCTGCTTTCAAAAGTCCTTTCTCAGTTACCTGTGCTTTCTACAGCAATTCTGAGGCAATTAAAAAAAAAAAGGAAAAAAGAAAAGTGGCGAAGAGAGCCAGATAAGAGTGGATGCAGAGGGGTCTGAGGCACACATAGGGGGGACATTTTCACACTTAGGCATTATTAGGAGGTAATTGAATGGAGAACAGCGCGGAGTCAGAAATGTTTCTGCTGTCATACTTACTGCTGAAAATTCCTTTTTATTTCACAGAGGGCAGATGAATTGAGAGAGGTAGAGGAAGAGACACGTGCATATAAATATAGAGGGAATAAGAAGGACAGATCCAAGACAGGGACAGAATAAAAAGATCTCAAACTTCCTTGACAAGATGAAAAAGTGGAACTTTCCCCAGAAAGGTGTAATTCATACCATTTACCGCTTAAATATAGTGGAGGTAATGTGCCAAAGACAGAAGGAGAGACAAGGTGTGACAAGAATACAACTTCTCACTTGGCTGGATTCTTTAGGTAACACTTCATGCCCACACAACATCAAACATGCTAAACTGAGCGCCGTCTCCCTTCCTCTCCCTCCTGTCCGCTGATTGACAGCCGCAGTGCAGGTGTGCCGCGCAGCCCGGAATGGAGAACGAGCTCACGCCGCGCTGGCAGGAGAGGCGAGGGGAGCCAAGAGGTAAGGGGAGTCAGAAAGGGGAGGAGAGAGCGCAGAGCAGGGGTGAGGGGGGCGGCCCAGCGGATATCTGGGAGTAGGTGAGAGCCGAGGCAAACGTGTGACACTAATGCAAAAGAACGGGACAGATGTAGATGTGAGCGCTCGGTGGCAGCGTGTCATGCAGACATCCCTCACTCCTACAGAAACTCAACCTGTCAGACAGAAAGTTGGCTCTGCAATTAATGAGATAACTTAAAGAATTTAGACAAACACTTTACTTTTGCTGAGTTTGTGAAGCCATCACTAAATAAGAAATAAAATATATAGCAAAAAGCTAGAATGTAGGAATCCAGTGTTTCTCCTAGAGTATTGCCCTTTAGGCAGAAACATACTAGTATTTATTAAAAGGAGGTTTAAGTTACAGAACCTGAAAATGTTGCTACTTAATTTGCTTTAGTTTAACCCTCTCACTTAAACAACCAGTTGAAAAGCCCTGTTGTACAGTCAAAACGAGCTAATTCAAAGAAGTAAATCGACCACCAAAGCATTTATTTGGTGATAAACCATTTTCAAATATCTGCAATGTAGAAGTGGTGAAGCTGATTAAATGTGAAAACAGCCTGCCATACTCATGAGCTTCCGCATGTTGCTGAAAATGATCTGCTGCACTTCCAAAGCAGGAGCCGTTAAAATAGCAAGGTGGATTTATGAGCAAGCTTCTTTTTATCTCTGCAGTTAACAAGAAAAAAAAAAAAAAAGTTTTCCTCCTCTGACTCCAGTGTGAAAAATACAACTACGGTCATATGATTCGCGCTGCACAGCGTACAGTGAGAGGGAGGGAGAAATTATGAGGATTTATCCCCCTGCAACACAATATTTCACTAATATACGAGAAAATATTAAAACTTATTATAAAAAGGGTAAAAATTTACTCCTTTAGTTAATACAACCCCTCAACTTTATGGATGAGTGGGGTGGGGTTCATTGGCGGGCCGGATGGAAGTCACCCACGTGCCGGATGTGGCCCACAGACCACCAGTTGAAAAGCCCTGTTTTTTATTGTTTTTGCTTGTTTTTAACAAAGAAGAAAGAGAAAAGAATGAAGGGGAAAAAAGGAAATGAGGAAATATCATTAGAAAAGGCCACACACCCGACGTCTATCCGCTCATCTGAAAGTAAATAAATACAAGAGAAACAAAAAATAAATAAAAATCACTAATGATGAAGAAATTAAGAAACTAATATTCTAATATAAAATTCCTATTTTCTACTGAGTTGAAAAATAGCCCTGTTGTACAGTCAAAATGATCTAATTCAAAGAAATAAAGTGACTACCAAAGCATTTATTTTCTGTTTAGCTCAAAGCTTCAGGTGATTTGTGACACAAACCTGTGTGGGAAGTCTGGGTTAAAAGTGTCAAACTAAAAGCAGCCATTCTTTTATTACTTCATATTTAAATGAATAATCTATATGTTTGTGTTAAACTAACCTAAAATAAATTCTAAACAATTAATAAATGAAACTTTCTGAAGAAAATATTGATATATGTTTATTTGAAAAAGGCTTCTAGCATAATTTACTTTAAATATCACTCCTCAGTGCTGATATATGTGATGTTATGGCGTTATCTTTTTAGGCTATAACTAAAAACCTGAAAACTCGCCCAGAGCTGGCAGTGTAAGATGATGATTATTCTCACCACTGCTCCTTGGCCACAACTATTTAGCTTAAGGCTAGCAAGATGGATTTCCCTATAATCCTAGCATTGTGAATCTCACAAGAATCCTGCTGCCTCATAAGGTAAACACAGTCTGGCAATGAATAAGAAGATTTATGCGAGAATGAAATCATTCCCATAGGGTTTATAGTTTTTCAGTGTAGGCACAATACAAGAGAAAAAAAAGGCAGGAACTCAGTGGTCACATCTTTGACAGTGGAAAAAAATAAAAAAATCTGATACACAAGAGGACTGAATACTCCCATGGTGTTTATAGCCAAGTATCCTACTGAATATGTAGATACATGGTGTTTTTCTTTCACTTGGATCGGTTTATTGTGTGGCAACAAAAATGTGTCATGACGATATTAAATTAGTATGACCCATAACTAAGTTAGATTTCACAAACTGTAGAATTTAAGCCTATATGAATCATTGTAAAATGGTGTAACGTATTTATTTTTGACAGTATCCAAAAATGAGATCACGTATTTCCCCAGTAAAAAAAAATAAAGAGATATTTCAAAACCCTTGTTTTGAACATTTAAACAATACCACAACAGTTTCTGATTGAGTAAAGTTCAACCATAATAAAAAATACGGTTATTCTCTCTCGCCTCCAGGTGTGAATGAGCCAACATGAGCGGATGTAAAGGGAGGAAAAAAAGAAGAAAGAATAAAAAAATGACAAGATGTCTATAGAAAAAACAGCTGAAAATAACAGAGAAACAGAGAAAAGGTGTGGGGGTGGGACTAAGTGCAAATGGTAATAAAAATGTAGCCAATACAGCAGAATGTTGTATATTCTACGGTGGGATAATTGAACAACAGCAAACAGCTGAGCCAAAGGTCTGTGTTTGAAGTTAAAACGGTTAAGGTTCAATTAGAGATAATGTGTTTATGTTAAGCAAAGTGTTAAATAAAAAAAGATATCCAAATGGATATATCTCAATGTGGTCCACATTTGCTTTACATACAACTGTTTTCTTTTGTTTTTTGGTTTAAAATTTAGTATCATCTGCAATACATTGTAAACTACTGTATTTTCACAAGTATCTGCCACAAGAAATAAAAGTTTTCCTGCAGTTAAAGTTTATTCTCTCCATCTTGCAACCTGCTGTGAACCAAGACAGTTCAGAGGTTACCAAGGATAGTAAAGATCGTGCTTTTGACCGGTTTAATATTGACCTGCCGTAACAGAAATAAAAAACAGAAACTAGATAATTCCAGTCTGGTCCTATTGCCACATTGACCTGGATGTGTTACCAACACTCATAAGCAAAGGTCAGCTAGAAAAAAAAACAAAAAATGAGCATCAGTAAGGAGAGCAGCCAGATGACCTGGGAGGACTTAGTGTCTCTTTGATGCACACATCCAGGCAAGAAGTCTACAGTAACGTAAACAGGTCATAAAGTCCAATGAAAGTCCAAAATCTGCCCTGAACAACAAACCTTATTTTTAAGGTCTTTCTACCTTAAAAATAATCACAAATAAACCTTTAAGTTTTTTTTTATTTTTAGGTCTAAAATGTGACTTTACATTGGATTTTAAGACAATCCATCACGACAAAGCATCATTTTATAGAAAGCCAACAAGGTTTGTTTATTTTGTCTTATTTTATGTGGGCATCCTTAATTAATCCTCAATGTACCCTCTGTGGTACATTTCCAGTTTACTTCCTGCCACTTTATAGCCTGACCCACACTACCAGGGGCTTTTAATTTGCAAAATAAGCTGTTCAAACAGTTCGATTGGTTTTCTTTTTTTCGACTGACCCCTCTTTTGACCAACTGGGTTCATCTATAGATTGCTTGACTAGAATCGGCCAATCAGCTCTGAGCTTCCTTCTCACACCACAGCTGTGTAGCCAATCAAGTTACCTTTTATTCAATAATGGTTATAGTTTATTTTAACTTCAATAACTAGTTACAAAAATGATGACTGCTGAAGTTAAAATTTCAGATTGATAGCTTTACATAGAGGCTTGAGAATTTACTCCAAAGGGTTCAAGAGCACTTAATTTAATTTAGATTAGGCCCCCAGGTTAACAGGTTAGAAATACCTGAGTATAAATACACTTATATTCATACTTTACTACCATAACTTACTCTGACCAACGATTTGTGCCTCATGCCAAGAAATACATAAATCTGTCTATCATTATGTTAAGCAGCTGACATTATTGCACAGGAAATTATGACTCATTCATTTGTAAACGTCCTTGTTTGCAGTACAAATTAAAACAAAAGATTATTTTCACAGACAATATTTGAATTTAGAAAATTAGATGAAAAAAAAATAAAGAAAAGCAAAGAAACGTCCCTGCCCTGACAATAAACTACAGTCAGAAAGAAGGTGATAAGTCTCTCTGGGAGTTTGTCTGTTTGGGCATCTGATGGTAAATGAGATCTGTGTTCTCTGCCTGGCAGGAAGTCTACACAAACAACCTTATTTTAAAGAAAACTGAGGGGGGTTACACTGCTTTTTCATGTACAATCTGCGCTTGGTAAGAGTGGATGAAGCAGCAAATGCATTTGGTTAAACTGACATTTGAACTCCTATCTTTCCCTCGCCATTTCGATCCTTGTATCTGTGCCTGTGGGTGCTCCTGCAAACGCACTTAAAGAGGATGTTAATGAACTGCTGTCACACGTAGGCTGGTCCCTTTGAGGCAGCAGTCAGGATTCTCTCCACGTACTCATGTGTTTGCAGTGTGGAGGCTGTGATGTGCTGCCTTACTGCAGAGAGTCGCTTGCGGCCAGACAGGAGGGGACCGACTCAGTACAGGGGGTCCCCGCTGCGGCGCCGCTCTCTCACCGGCAGAGTAAAGGCTCGGCTCTGCATGCAAGTGTGTGGATCTGTGTTTCCTAATCTGCCTGGCTGTTTAACTAAAAAGTGCGATTGCTTGTGCGTGTTTGCGTTTCTCAGCGAGACGTGTGTGTAAATGCATGTAACGTGCTAACGCGGGCTCTGAAAGCAGCCCTGCGGATGGTAAATTATTTGTCAAATTGCTCACACAATGAAGACGGAGAGCAGGAGAAACCTTCGTATAAAAATGTTTATGATTGCGTAGGTGTGTTTATGGGGGCGACAGAGACACAGCTTTAATGCTGCTCCTCCCTGCAATCTGCCACTACTGCACCCTGAGTGTCGCATTGATTTGAGCCCCCCGCCGTCTCACCTGTCACCCTACGTCCCAAGGCTCAACATTGGTCCAGACACCAAAAACTGAAGAAGAACCCTCAATTAGATTGCTTCTTCATCCAGTTATTCCTCTCTTACACTGCAAAAACTCTTTCTAACCAAGTTTTAAAACCTTATATCCAGCCAAAAGGTATATTTGATCTTGTTTTGAGACTGATTTACTAAACAAGAACTGATTGTGTCAGAATATTAATCTTGTTTTCAGAAT
>JAUBOC010000138.1:3767164-3778084 GCA_032275365.1 Anablepsoides cearensis | reverse complement strand
ACTTTTACTTGAGTAAAAAGCTCGAGTTGATACTTCTACTTCCAAAAAAGTATTTTTAAACCCTAGTATCTATACTTATATGTTAAGTATTGAATGTGAATATTTTTGACACCTCTGGAAACTGGTCTCCTCAGTTCCTACAGGTCCGATATTAGATAAAAGAACAACAATTCAAATTTCCAATGGTTTTTCTAAAAAAAAAAAAAATAAATAAATAAATAAATAAATAAATAAATAAATAAATAAATAAATAAATAAAGCATTTTAGTTAAAATGATTGTTTATGCTTATTGTGTTCAATTGTTAACAAAACATAGGTTTATGAAATTTGCAAATATTTGCATTGTTCTAGTTTAATTGACGTTTTACACAATGACTCAGCTTTGTTGTAAATCGGGTTGTTGGCTCCAAACAGTTACATCTGAATTGGGCAGCAACATTCATTTAAACACTCCATAAACATAAACTAAGCTGATCCTATATGTTGCATGCATGATTATGAATTATACAACCCTGTGATTTCCAACTAGAACTCCATCTACAGTATCATTTAATACACCATCTGGCAGCTAAATACTGAACAAGTAG
Source organism: Anablepsoides cearensis (assembly GCA_032275365.1). Classification (NCBI taxonomy): domain Eukaryota; kingdom Metazoa; phylum Chordata; class Actinopteri; order Cyprinodontiformes; family Rivulidae; genus Anablepsoides; species Anablepsoides cearensis. The sequence goes on along the minus strand of JAUBOC010000138.1, from coordinate 3,777,496 downwards.
ATGTAGCGTAACATCACAGTCTCTCTTAGCGTAAGCATGACATTATCTCAGGCGTAATGTCATAACACTGATGTGCTGTGGCGTTGGGTTTAGTTTATGCTCCATCCCTTAGTAATTTTCCACAGCTCGTGTTTGGAATCAGAGGCAACTTACCTGTTTGTTAGCTGAACGTCTTGATTATCTGTAAAAAGAAGAAAACAGGAATAATGAGACAATTTTTCCTAATTGTTTTAGCCATAAAAAACTTGTCCACATTTTATTTTGTATTGCTCTTTTTTCCCTTTCTATCTATGTTAAAAATAGATATAAAAGATCTTGAACATGAACCTTGTGGTTAGAAAATATGTTGGTCAAACATGGGATATTTACACAGCTAAACTGAATGTTTAGTCTTCTCTCACAGCAAAGATATGCACAAGAAAGGGTGTTGTTAAGCAAATCCTATCAGTGATTTTCTTTGTACCTCATCAAGTAAACTCGTGACATCTGGTGAGGGAGGGTTCGGAACCCCAGCTACTCTCAGCACTAAATTACATAACCTCCACTACAAGTTATTATCATCACCCAGAATCCCCCTACGCATCTCAACAGCCCACTTAACAGATTACAGCACATGGACGTGGTAGAAAAGTATTTTAATTAAACACTAATCGCTTCACTTTGTCCAACAAAACCTCTCCGAGACCTAAATCTGCCGCTTTATCTGGCCGTGTAATTAGCAGCGCCCGTTTGGCAACATTCTCCAGGTGGTAAATATATCATACTTAGACATAACTTCATCCAGTTAAGGGGAAAGTTAACTCTTCTATTCAACGCTCTCTGCCTTGGGCATTAATAAAATCCAGTTTAGTAGAGATTAAAACCACGTGTAATTGAGTGAAGTCATTCACTGTTACAAAATAATTGATTATATTACATGAAGCAACATTAAATTTACATTTCAGAGCCAGCTTATCCAAAAGAAGTGAGCACACCAAGGTGAAAGAAGTGGTTATCTGCGATGTTTGATGACAACATGTTTTATACAAAGTGTGGGTTTTAGCTAATTAGCTCAATTCTACCGAGCATCACAATTATTTACCCTGATAAAAAAAACTGTTTCAATCAGCTGTGAAAATACATTCACTGTGGTGGAAAATAACATAGAATTTTTCCTACCTTTATGGATAATTAAGCTGCATTCTTATTTTTTTATTTATTTTATAACTATATTTAGTCACTAAACGAGGTGAAGGTCAGTTTGAAGTACTCAAAGCTCTGCTGCCCACCCACACAGATGTTTCCACAAACTGCTGATTATCCTTCAGTTTCTGCTACTTTGTTCGTTGTCTAACGAGTCGTCACATTCAGAGGATTTCAGTTTGGTAATTCTTCTCGGTTGCAATAAACCTTCACTTTTCATGCAAGAGCTTTGATCCTTTATTTTTTTTGTTTGTTTTGAACTAATCTTGTAAAATGCTATATGACGAGAGCTATAAGAGGTAAGCTGGTGGTACACTAAGTTAAAGGGGCAATATCATGTAAAATCAACTATTTTGAGTTTTATATCATCTTATAATGTTATCCTCTCGTCAAAAACATGTCTTGCTTTGACTCATTTATGCATGTTTGAGAAGGAGCGGAAGGAGGTTCTTAAAGAGACAGAGGCCAATTTCAAGGCATTTAAAAACAGATATGATGAGAAGTCAAGTTTATTTTCTATTTAAACATATAAACATTTTAATAACAACTGAAGCTGGCATAGTTACTTTATTATAGAATTTACATATATGTCTGAGAAACACTTAATATTGCACCTGTAATGTTTTGACTGAGTTAGCGATAAGGATGCCCCGGTCTGATTTTGAGTATTAGATCAGGAACCAATCAAAACATTTTTATTGATCAGTATTTCTGTCAGTGATCTCACTTCGACTCTGTTGTTTTACATCAGCAGGATAATTAGCATGAATAGCCTATAATTACAAACATGCAGACCTAAACGTTTTTTTCCTCTTGTTTTTTGTTAAGTTTGTTATTAATAAATGGTGCATTTGTTTAGAATGGCTGCCTTGCAGGATGGGTCCTGGGTTTGAGGCTTAACTGACGTTTTTGCACAAAGGGGCGGGGCTTATAGCTGCTGCATCACATCAGTAAGGTCGTAGGTTTTCCCACCACCTGAAGCCTTTCTGTGTGAGGTTTGGTTTGTTCTCCCTCTGCATTTGTGGGTTTTCTTCAAACCAAAAACATGCATGTTTGTTAAACTGACAGCTCTAAATTACCACTAGGTGTGAATAACAGCGTGAAGTGTTTGTCTTATTTGTCACCATGCTATGAAGGGCCTGTTCAAGGTGCGCCACCACCTTTTGCACAATGACCCCTGTAGCCAAGCACCAGCCCACTAATTGCAGATGTTTAATATTTAAAACAGTCAGTTGTTATTGTGGTTAAAAAATATATATATTCATAGCTTCTTTGTGTCAGTGATACTTATTTATATGCAGCTCAACAAGTCACTAATTATTTACTTTCACATTCAAAGGATTGTTGTTTTCCACCTACATGAAGTCACATTTCTCTCACTTATTGAGCATGCACACAACACAAACACAAGAAAAATGGCTTTTCACAAGTGCCAAGAAAGTTGCTAAATTCCAAGAAGAAAACATATTGTTTTTTACTTCTTCTGTTACACAAAAGTTATTATTTTGGAAAAGGGCAACAACAGATTTTTTAACTGCAATGGTAACTTGACCTGATGCACAGCATTAGCTCAATTAAGTGCACATGCATTCTGTTTTTTTACACTAATTGATAGCATTTGCGTAAAATTAACAGTTAAAGTTTAAGACGGTCCACAAATAGCTCTGCAGGATCCTCATGTGAGATAGTCATTACCACATTAACACTGTGCCAAAATCTGATTTCCTTCGAAATACACCCACAGTTTTCTAGCCTGTTTAACTATAATCTAAAGATAGAATCGTGGTTCATAATGAGTACCACCTCAGAAAAACTAGGTTCTCTAATTATCACCATTAGGACAAACAATAAAAATCTGTAGTACAGGCTTAAACAGGGACAGTGACTGTTGGGCCTAAATTCTGCACCGCATTTCTGTATGCCTGTCTTATTAGAAGTGCTGCCAGTTTATACATAATACATAGGCATTTTGTCATCTTAGATAATTACAAAATTAAGTCCCAATTTACTTTCAAAATGTCTTCCTAAGTTTTTGAGTTATTCATATTAACAGCAGAGACGACAGTATAGTGTGTGCATGTGAAACAGAAAGTCCCTGCTTCACAACAGAGGTGGGACCAAGTCATTGTTTTGCAAGTCTCAAGTCTTTATCCTCAAGTCCCGAGCCAAGTCTCAATTCGAGACATTCAAGTCAGAGTCAAGTATCAAGTCAAGACGGGCAATTGTCAAGTCACAAGTCTGAAACATAATATTTCAAGTCATTTCGAGTCTTTTTTTAAACAATGTTGCAGTTAAATGTTAAATGTAAATAATGAACCACGTGCTCTTTTTTTTATTTGTAGCAATCTCAAACCGTGATGAAATGTGCAGCTGAACTTACAAAGTATTTAGTTCAAATAAACTTAGCTGCAAAAATAGTCTTGCTTTAAACTATAATTTTCCATGACTTGAGTCCAAGTCATATGACTCGAGTCCCCACCTCTGCTTCACAAACTGACATTGTTTTGAAGCTGTGTAATTTATTTTAACCCCTGAACAGTCTTTGTTCCACTGGTGGGAAAAAATGGTGCAACTTCTACATTTAAACGTTTGTAGACGCTACCGGGGGCTTTTATTTTGAAAACTAGGGTGTCAGATAACTTCCTCCTGTTCTTACCTTTAGTTTAACACCATTACAAAAAAATGTAAAAAAAAAAATGTTGAAAGGCTATTAAGGAATTTTAGATGCGACTGTTAAGGTGTTAATGGTGGTTAGCAGAGTTAGCATCACTAACAGCAGTCTCTGTGCACATTTATATGATGGTAAATCCAACCTACCTTGCACTGAAAATTTCCAACAGGACAGCATATTTAAACCCAACATGTTTGATGACAGAAGTTCAGCTCAGCAACCTGTTTGCAGTCTGTCAAAACTTCTTTTTTCCTGTCTTTGGGAATCCTTCACAAGTCACCTCGGTCAGCTCTGCAGAGTTTCCCTCCTCAACTGTTAATGCTGCAACAATCCGTCACAGACTCTGTTCCCTAAACATTTGTTTTACACACCTTACAAGCTGTCCTGCTTTTCTCTGTTAACATTAAAATACCTCCACAGGAGGACATTCTATATCTGCAGACCCTCACTTTGCAGCCGACGCTCTGAGCTGTCTGTCTTTACGGGCTCAAGTGACAAGCTCCGCCTATATGTCTAAAGTTAACTTCAAAAAACTTCATGAAGAAATCCATCTATTTATAAGAGTACAGAGTATAGCTGGCTGTAATGCACTGCAGTAACACAGCAACATGGATATACACAAGTGACTGCTGCCCAATTTTTTTAAATCCAAGAATGATGTCAGTATGAGAGGCCCACAGGGTTATTGAACTTGTCTCAATTTATTACATGAAAATCTGAACATAATACTGCATATCTGCATTAAAAGTTATAAATGGACTTTGCTATTGTAATGTTTCACAAGATAAATGACAACTACTTAGTGAATCAGGTGTTTCTTCTGTCTCACCTAATAAAAATGTTACTTTACTACAATTTTGTTGCAACTTGACTAACTAGTTGAAAGTCCACCAGTACAATGATTTCCTTTAGATTACCTACTGATGCTCTGTTACAGTTTGTTAGTATAATAAAGTGTAATTGGTGTAATGGCTTTGATAACTTGTTAAAGTTCAGTTCGCTGGTCACAAACCATGTGAGACTTGGGTTCATGTGTGACATTATTTCAACATCCTTAGAGTTTTCAAAAAGTCAAAGCTCAGGGACCTTGACTCAACCACAGTCAGCTCCTGTCTGATTTCCAGTTCTGAATTTAAGCTCTAAAACAATAAACATTATAGGCTGTTTAATTTCAAATTTTGATGCTCAAGTCTTTAAATTGTTGACTTTCTGAAGGAATATATTGGGGTTATTATTTACATTTTTTAGCTGTTGGTAGATCAAGATAAAATGATACTATGGCAGGTCATTGTAGCATATATTCTAATTACACTCAAACCTACCATGAGATTTCAGACACCAATAATAATATTCCTCTTAATTCTATTGATGTTAATGATAGTCAGAACTCAAATTAAAGACATCTAAAATAACACAAATACTAGCATAAATGTTTTTATATAAGCTGCCACTGATAAAGAGAGGGTGTAGCTTTTACAAACATGTACATAGATCAGTGAAGGAAAAAGAGGAAAATTATGAAGTTTGTCATCTAAAATGTTGACTGTGAATAGGAAAAATGACATTCGTTATATTAGAAGTGTTAATTTTAAAAAGATATAATAGATTTTTAACAGTGTCTGATTATATATGATAAACTGGCTTGCCATACGAACATACATATTTGTTTTGTAATTTTTCCAGGTTCTACAATGAACTTCACAAATTTTCTCATTAAATTGTTTGCATACAGACACTTTAAATCAAAACCATCCGAATAAACACAGAAAAATTCAAGATTTTATTTTACTAAAATGTACACATCCAGGAATCAGGTGAATTTTACTTGGGAAAGTTCTGAGTTGAACCTTATTTCAAAGATCTCAGAAAACCATCCGCTGCTGCCGACAGACACACAATTTATCAGCTCCACCGCTGAGCAGCCAAGATTCATTCAGCCTCGGCCTAAATAATATATTATTCCTAAAAATGAGTTACCTGTGGAGGGATTTGAAGCTGCTGTGCTCTCTGGTCCAGCAGGAGGTGGAGATTTAATAAGCTGTGAGCTGTCTGCGGCTCTTTGTAAAACACCGCCCGGTGTCTCGCTGGACTCATTTTTTGACGTCTGGGAGAGCTCGACACACTCCGAGGTGATGTCTTTACTGTCCTCCAGAGCTTTCTCCTCATCCTCGCTGTCCTCAAACACAAACTCTTCGCCCTGCTCCTCATCATCCTCCTCTTCATCTTCTTTAGTGGGTTGGTGAGACATCATGGCAGACATAATTGCTGAAAAAGAGTCAACATTAAGTATTAATACTCTGGCAAAAATGTTAGAAAATGGAAAAGTCTGTTAGAACAAAAAGCAATGCATTAACAAAAAAGAGATTTTATAAAATTATTCCAAAATAAATTTATTTTTTAAATCAATCATTATATGTAGTAAATATTATCCCATGACAATATAACCAATTACATTTAAAGATAATATTAAAAAAGAGGCATTGTTTTAAAGTGCCTGTGACATGCCTATCAATCAAATACAAAAAGTTAAAGAAAGCATCTTTATACTTAATAAAATTGGCAGTACACATGATTTTACCCATTTTGTCACATAACCGGCCTATTTTCTTTTAAATTTGGCTCAGCCAAAGTGAAACAGGAAGTGACATCAAAGGGGAACTTATTAATAAAAAAACTTGCTGGTCTCAGTTTATTAAAACAAAATTATTTAAAATTTAACTCTTCTTTGTCTATCTTTGATAACAAATAAAAAAAATCTAACATCGGATTCTTCTCTACAGTCTGTGTTGTTAGCTTTGTAACAATGTTCTGTTTACATGCTGCCATTCCCCTTTGACATCACTTCCTGTGTCTTCACATGTAAATATCTCAACAACCGTTCATCTGAGTGACGTGAAATTTGTTTTGCAGCATGTTATCAATGTTATCGTTCCAAAAATGCATTCATGTTTATTACAAAAAAATTGATGTCACAGGCACTTTAATGTATTTTTGAAGGTTTTTACTTAGTTTTTGCGTTCAAAGACAAAAAGAAACTATTATGTAAAATAAAAAGACTTGAAATTTGGTAAATCCAAATTTTTTGTTGGTGAATTATCATCATTTTAAAAAAGTAGCACTTACTACTGGACATTAAAGCCTTGCATGGTGACATAAATACAAAACATTTCATTTTAAATACTATTTGAAATTGATTTTATTTAATACTTTTAATGACAGTGATATCATTTAAACTGAAGTCGAGATAATCTTTCCTCAAAGGTCTGAAACTTTTAATTACAGCTTCAACACAAATCAAAAACAAGTCAAAAGATTGTGATTTGACTGTAACCTGCGACTGATAAGATGCACTTAATATGAACCAAAATAGAGCCACAAAACATGTTGCTATGGCTCCCGCTCCGTGTTTGACAGGAATTATTTGGTTAAAAGGCAAAAAAGGTAAAAAGACTGGAAGCCTGGAATGTTCTCTTATCAGTGTAAACATGCCAAAGCTGCTTAACTAAACAGCCACATATAAAACACATCAAAGATAAAAAAAACTGTTTTACTGAACAACAAAGAATCAAGCTGAACTGTTAACCTTCAATATGAAAAAAATAAGAAATAAAAAGTAACATTTCAGGCAAGTGTTAAAAGGCAGCAGATTAATTTCAATGCAAAAAAAACACAAGGCATTTATACAATCAAGAATACATTAAAATTTCCCTCAAACCTGCTAAAAAAAAGCATTACAGAGCTGAATTCTCTGGGAGGGTTTATTGTATTTTACCAGTGAAAACCTGCATCAGTTCTAATGACAGAGAATGTAAATCCACCCAGGGTCCAAGCATACATTATTTGTGAAATGCAAAATTAATGTTACCTTCAACCGCCTTTTGTTGCCCAGTGTAAATTGAATTTACTAAAAACTGTTACATGTAAATCCCAGCAGTTCAGCACATTAAAACATCAGCAGTTGTGGCCAACAACGAGTCTAATGGAGGGAAAAGTTGGTGAACATGTAAATAAGTAATTAATCATCCAGGTTTACCCACTGTTCCTGTTCAGTGTCACTGGAAGCTGCTGCCCAACTCCAACAGGCACTGGGCAAGAAGCAGGGTACATTAGCCTTTATTTCTTAGGCTTCACACTCTACTCGACTTTGACTTTAAAAATAGAAAAGAATGAAAGAATCAAAGTAGACATATTATGCTTCTAAATCCTTCTTTTACACATTTAAATCGTTCAATTGGGGTCTTAAAGTGGAACAGAAATACTTTGGTCTGAATTCCTCTTTCTTCTAACTTTACCAGGCCCTCTTTTATCCCTTCTCTGATGTGTGTCTCAAACCAGCTGGTTTTGTTACTGTTTCTTTAAGGCACTTCAAGCCCCGCCCCCCTCCGGCTTCCAGATCGATCCACTCCAGTTTGAGAGAGGAGGAGTTACATTGTCCAGTATTGCAGAGGTGTTTTATGTACAATTTAATTAAAAGATATCAGCAACAGAAGACTTGTTCATCCAGCCCTACATGTTGGAGCCAGAGTCTGACCCAGAGCCAGAGGAGAATTAAGATGAGGGAATTGTAGTTGGTAAGTCCAGACCATATTTGGCAATTTCATCACAGATAATTTGGCGTAATAGTTCAGAAAACATCATGGAAAATAGATAAAACTAAACAGGCTAAAAAATCTGACCCAAACAGAATATAAAGATATCTTTGCAGCACCAGGAAACTAAATTAAACAACAAACTAAATTAAAAAAACAAAATGCATTTAGAAACTAAAAATGTGGATTTTGCATGATAGGTCTCCCTTTAAGTTGATTACTCTCGAGAAAAGGCTGCAATACATTGACGAAAAGAGAAACAATAAAATTATTTAATGTTTTAAAGAATTACCTTTAGGGCCAAAACATTACCAAGGGCAGAATTTGGCCCGTGGGCCTTGAGTTTGACACATGTTCTAGTGCTAACCAACAGATCAACCAAGCAGTCTGAAATAAATATTCTTTCTATTTAAATTACCATAATATTTGTTTTGGTTTCTTTTTTTTCTAATAAATGTATTAAAATTAGTTTATTTTACTTTGATTCTAAGATTTCTTGATCTTGACTTTTGCTATTTGCTATATGTTTTCAATAAAAAGTGGATTTCAGGTTTCTGCTAGCAAATAATATGCCAATAAAACAATAAAATACTGAATAAAATAAATAATAACACTAAATTTCTATTAAACATAGTTACACAATAGTTATATAACCGTTTTGTTGTGATTTTGTGAATCTTTTTATATTAACAATGTCATTTATAGGAGTAAAAATAACTTTTTTGTGTGTTTTTAGGGCGTTTTCCATGATAAAACTCCCCCTTATTAAATATCTGCAACCATTTTTTTATTTTACAAAGTAGGGATTTTCTGTTATGTACAAGCTGTTTTTCTGCATGTTGGTGGGTCACTCCTGAATCCAACATCTGCTTTTAATTTCCAGCAGCTGTGAAATGCTTTCTGTGCTAGAACAGAGTTGGACCTCATACGGTGCTCGTTCGGTTTCTTTTAGAAAGTGACCGAATGCAGCAGAGGTGGCTGAAAGTCTAGCTGCAGGAAAACGTCTTTGAAACAGGTCAGCTTTGAGCTTTGCCACTTATCTCTTTTCAACACAATAAATCCGTCATCTTATCTTTGTCGTAAATTGTTAGCTTTATTTGGACTAAATGTTTGTTAACACAACATTTCAAAAATAGCCGTGGCTTTCAGCTCCGTATCAAAACAATAAAGCAGCCTCAAAACCGTAATATGATATCCATGTGAACGGTTTGGTTTTCCCTACACATTCATCTGAGCCTGATCATAAAGACATAAAATCAAAACGCACCTGTAACGTGACCGCCTGTGTTCAAAGAATAAAAGAATAACTTGATACACAAAAGCAGAAGACAAATCATTAATTAGAGTTTACTGCATGCAATATAAAACCAAAGCAACAACAAGGAAAACTGATTGAAAAAAAAATCAAATACATGTACTTATTACCCTTTGAACAGCATGCACCTGATGACTTTTTATTTCACTTCCTGCTTTTATTTTGATCAGTTTTTGACATGTCACTGCTTCCTGTCACTTTATTCAGCTGTGCTGGATCTATAACTAATTCAGGTGCTTTAAATCAAATGCACAAAGTGAGAATCATGACTGCAGTTTATGAGGATGTCTTCATGCAGATGTTTAATAAAATATATATTTTTTGCAAAAATAATATAGACATCAATCTTATATGTTGTTCAAGAACTTAAAGGAGACATGTGTACAACTTTCTGAAGTGCATCTCAAATCAGCTCGTTTTGAGGCTGTCTGTCTCTTTATTCCTCCTTTTTTTAACTCCACAAGCTCCACCCCTTTCCTGAAGTGTGTCTTAAATTAAAATTATTGTACAAGAAGGAGTTGAAGTTTTTGTTATGTTTTATTATTTGAAAACTATTATTGTTTGAATTTGTTTAT